>CM029014.1:5188930-5385679 GCA_016801055.1 Panax notoginseng | reverse complement strand
CTGCAGATTTTTACTTGTGGATATGGAAGATGATACATCACCAAACCCTTCCCACATCTTGTTAGGAAGACCCTTCTGAAAACAGCAAGAAGAACCATGATTGATGTGCATAATGGGACCTTGAATATGGAGTTTGATGGTGAGAAGATTCAGTTTAACATTTATGATGCCATGAGGTATACCTAGTGATATAGGACAAGTTTTTGCTATCGATGTGAGAGACTCATTGGTGCATAGAGCTTTTGAACACTACAAAGGGACAATTGGGAAATTGCAATCACCAACAGTTTGGACATGGACAGGGAAGAAGAGATTGCGCAAACCCAGGAATTGAAAGAGAATGTAGCTGCATTACATTCATTGCCAAAAATTCTCAAATAAGTCAACGGTTTATTCTATTCAATTTCCTGTTTCTCATCAAAAGTTATTACCTTCTGTTGTACAAGCCCCAACTCTAGAATTGAAACAATTATCTGCTCATTTGAAATATGCATATTTGGGGGACTAATGACACTTTGCCTGTAATTATTGCTAGTAATCTAACCAAGGTGCAGGAAGAAAAATTGCTGAGAGTCCTAAGGGACCATGTTACAGTTTTTGGATGGACATAGCGGATATCAAGGGTATTAGTCCTGCCATGTGCATGCATCGGATATTGTTAGAGGATGGAGCTAAGCCTACAGAGATGCACAAAGGAGATTGAATCCACCATGATGGAGGTGGTGAAAAAAGAGGTGCTCAAACTGCTTGATGCCGGTATAATCTATCCCATCTCCGATAGTCAATGGGTGAGTCCAGTGCAGGTAGTCCCAAAGAAATCCGGAATCACCGTTGTCAAGAACGATGATAATGAGTTGGTGCCCACACGAATGCAAACAGGGTGGAGAGGTGTATAGATTATAGAAAATTGAATGTTGCAACAAGAAAAGATCACTTTCCTCTTCCTTTTATTGATCAAATGTTGGAGAGATTAGCTGGGCACACTTATTATTGTTTTCTAGATGGTTTTTCAGGATATAACCATATTGTAATTGCACCCGAGGACCAAGAGAAGACAACATTCACATGTCCCTTTGGTACTTTTGCTTATCGACGGATATCTTTTGGACTGTGTAATGCCCCAGGTACTTTTCAGCGATGCATGGTAAGCATTTTTTCGGATCTTTTAGAAGAATGCATCGAGGTTTTTATGGATGATTTCACAGTTCATGGTGATTCCTTGGATGCATGCTTAGATAATTTTAATCGTGTTCTAAAGAGATGCATGGAAACTAATCTTGTTTTAAATTGGGAAAAATGTCATTTCATGGTAGAACAGGGAATAGTACTTGGTCATGTCGTGTCATCTAAAGGTCTTGAAGTTGATAAAGCTAAGATAGATGTTATATCTGCTTTGCCTTACCCCGTCAGCGTGCGGGAAATTCGCTTTTCTTTGTCATGCAGGATTTTATCGAAGATTTATCAAGGATTTCTCGAAGATTGCATTACCCTTATGTAAACTGCTGCAAAAAGATGTGGACTTTCAGTTTGATGATGACTGCAAGGAGGCTTTTGGCACTTTAAAGAAATTATTAACTTCTGCTCCTATCATTCAACGCCCAACTGGAAGTTGCCATTTGAGATCATGTGTGATGCAAGCAACTATGCAGTGGGGGCTGTTTTGGGACAAAGGATTGACAAAGCCGTTCAATGCCATATACTATGCTTCGAGGACTTTGAATGAGGCTCAGATAAACTATTCCACAACTGAAAAAGAACTTTTATCTGTGGTTTTTGCTTTAGATAAATTTCGATCATATTTGCTTGGTACTAAAGTTATAGTTTATTCTGACCATGCTGCTCTCAGGTATTTGCTCACCAAGAAGGATTCTAAGCTAAGAATTATTCGATGGATTCTGCTCCTACAAGAATTCGACTTAGAGATCAAGGATAAGAAAGGTGCGAATAACTTAGTAGCGGATCACTTGAGTAGGTTATTGAGAGACGAAGAGGAGCTACCGTTACATGATTCTTTCCCGGATGAGCAGTTACTTTCCATCCATGCTGAGATTCCCTGGTATGCAGATATAGTGAATTATTTGGTAGGTGCATATTTTCCTAAAGAATTTTCCAAATCCCAAAAGGAAAAGTTAAAATTGATGCTAGACACTATGTTTGGGATGATCCATACTTATGGGAATTTTGTGCTGACCAGATAGTTAGGCGATGTGTGCCTAACAGTGAATTTCAATCTATCCTTTCCTTTTGTCATTCTTATGCTTGTGGAGGACATTTTGGTTCAAAAAGAACTGCTAATAAAGTTTTGAAAAGTGGTTTTTATTGGCCATCGCTTTTTAAAGATTCTTATCTGTTTTGTAAAACATGTGTTAATTGCCAAAGGACGGGGAATATTTCTAAACGAAATTAAATGCCCCAAACTCCTATATTAATTGTTGAAATTTTTGATGTTTGGGGTATAGATTTTATGGGACCTTTTCCTTCATCTTTTGGGAATTTTATATTCTTTTGGCAGTTGATTATGTCTCAAAATGGGTGGAAGCTAAAGCCACTAGGACTGACGATTCTAAAGTTGTTGCAGATTTTGTTAGGACTAACATATTGTCAGGTTTGGAACACCACGAGCCATCATTAGTGATCGAGGAACCCATTTTTGCAACAGGGCGTTAGCGGCTTTGTTCAAGAAATACAATGTTCTGCATAAGGTTTCTACATCCTACCATCCGCAGAGTAATGGTCAAGCTGAGGTGTCTAACCGAGAGATCAAATCTATTTTGGAGAAGGTAGTCAACCCGAGCAGAAAGGGATTGGTGTATGAGATTAGATGATGCACTTTGGGCCTATAGAACTGCGTACAAAACACCTATTGGGATGTCACCATACAGGATTGTGTTTGGAAAACCATGCCACTTACCTGTTGAGTTGGAGCATAGGGCTTTTTGGGCAATCAAGCAGTGCAACATGAATTTGGAAGCAGCTGGAGTACATAGGAAATTGCAGTTACAAGAGTTGGAAGAATTGAGGAATGAAGCCTATGAAAGTTCAAAGATTTACAAGGAAAAAACCAAAGCTTTTCATGATAAGCAGATTGTGCGGAAAACCTTTATTGTGGGACAAAAAGTTTTGCTATATCATTCTCGGCTTAAGTTATTTCCAGGTAAATTGAGATCTAGATGGGTTGGTCCTTTTGTTATCACTAATGTGTTTCCTCATGGTGCAGTTGAGATTCAAAGCCCAAGCACAAGCAAGACCTTTAAGGTGAATGGACATAGATTAAAGGTTTTCTATGAAGGGCATCATGTGGAAAATATTGAGATGGTAGAGCTAGACGATCCGATCTATGAAAGCTGAGAAGAGAGGCATGACGTCGAGCCAAAGACGTTAAACACGGGCAGCTGCTTGGGAGGCAACCCAAGATTCCAGATTTGATTTTTATATCCCTTTACTTTTTAGTTTTTGCATGTTAGTAAGTAGTTTCTTTGCATAATTTTCTTACATTGGGGACAATGTACGGTTTGAGTGTGGGGGGGGGAGATTTAGGTTTTATATAGGAAGAATAATTTAATTTTGATGGGAAGATTGAAAAAAATTGAAAAAAAATTCTGAAAACTTGGGTTCCATGGTTCTATTTGCCTATGTGTTTGAAGGTTAAAGTCAAAGATTGAAAATTGATACTAAAATTCAGAATCTGTTTGATGCTTAATTTATTAATAAATGATGACAACTAAGCCATGATCCATAGTAATTAATTTGAATTGAATTTGTGATATATAAGTACTTGAATATGAGAATCATGTTTAGTTGGCTAAGTTATTTGTGGAGTTGTCTATGTGCACTGATTTCATGACTTAGAACTGTTTAACTTGCTTATGTTGTTGCAGAACCATGTGAAAAAAAATGATGAATAAAAAAAATTGAAAATCTGCTTCAATGTCCGTTGTGCGAAATAACTGGGTATCTAAGCCTCGGGAAGCATCGGTATTCACGCTGAAAAGTGCGATGGATAAAAGCAGCTTGACTAGTCGACTTTTGTGGCCTTTGTTACTTGAATAAGTAAGCCCTTAGGGGTGTCTCTACACCTAGCGCCCTAAGATCATCTGGTTTGGGAGTCGTTGGTGGAAAGTTCGCTAATGGGTAACTCTGAAAAGCCTAAGAAAAGGAGACATTGCACATGTCAAGAAAAAAAAAATATACGAAAAAAAGTATACGAAAAAAGTATACGAGAAAAGCATGAAAATACATTCATCTGTGCTAAAAAGAAGGCTCTATGAAAAAACTTAAAAAGCAAGAAAAATTTGTTCTTAGTTGCGAGTCAATGTGCACGGTTTTTGCACCATGGTAACTAAGTTAAGTAAGTATGATAATTTTGGGAAAGTTACTTATGTGGTTATAGTTTGATTTAATGAAATTCATTGGTGAAATGGTAAGGTTGGTAATTGTGAGTTGATTGATAAGGCGTTGATTAGATTTTTGCAAATTTAGTGTTGATAGTCATGATTTATACCTTTAAACCTTTTGACATTATGGTTGAATAGAATTTTTCTGGAAATCAATTTTTGGTTTACACGAGGACGTGTAAAAAGATAAGTGTGGGAAAATTTGATGAGTATGAAAGATGCTATATTTTTATTCCTTAATACTTAATCTTTTGTATTTATTTTGTGCCTAAATAAACTCATTATTCTTATATTTTTTTTTTAGGTACAATTGAAGGGGTTTCATGATTTTGAAAATAAATTGGAGGAGGTTTACGGGATTCCTAGCAAATCAAGGATTCAACAATTAGTATCATAAATGGATTTGAATTCACACGACAATGAGTTTAAGCACATGATAATTGTGAAATTTATTTTCAATTTAATTCTGAATTTTGGGTTCTAGAAGATTAATTTTTTACAATTCTATTGTAATTAGGATTTCTTTTAGACTAAGATTTATTTTTAAATTGAATTCTATTTCTTTATGAAAATTAGTATAATTTGTAATTCCTTTAGGACTTGGATTTCTACTTCCTATTGGATTTAGGACTTTGTCTAGCACTATAAATAGATGATGAGAGTCAAGGTTTTATTCATTCAATAATCAACTATCATCTATTGGAGTGCAGACTCAAGAACATGTCAGGCTAGTTCTTTTTATTCAGTTCTAAAGGGAGGTGAATCCTTGTTACAAGTAATTGATTAATTGAGTATTATTATTTATTTCTTCTTGTGTGAAATTTCTTCTGATAATCTATTTTCATTGATTGCATGCTAATTGATCTAATTAATTTAAGATGGCCAATTGAATTAGTTTGATCATTATCATATGCTAGATTAAGGTTGGTATTACGTGTAATTGATATTTGTCTTCATCATAAGTAGCAACTTGATAATAATAATTGTGGACAAACTTTTGTTGTGAAACCCAGATTTTATGAATAAATATTTAATTTTTCTCGAAATAATTTTTTTTTATTATTGTGTGGATTTGATATAATAGTTATGGGTAGTATTTATAAATTTTGCAAAGTATGCAAGTTGTCATATTATATTCGATTGGTCGGAGAATATTCTTTTTGTCGGGAATATCCGTACGACGGTACAATTATTGGTGGACCCCACAACGGAATTATTGTCGAATTGAGAAAACGACAAAATACTTTATGAAAATAACGGCGGAAGTTTTACCGTTGATACTGTTGAACTACTCGGTAGTAAAAGTACAGTAATACGTGTGGTTGCATAGTAGCACACGGTATTAATTATTAATACTTATGTGAGAAGTCACTTAGTTTGATTCCATTATTGTCAGTTAATAATATGAATTATTTAGCGATAATGACGTTTTGTTTTATTCGTATTATTAACGTAATAAAACAGAAACATCTTTTTATATAAAATAGAATACTTTATTAAAATTATTCTATAAATAGAATATATTATATTTTATTTAAAAGATTTTTCTTTAAATATGGACCGTCAGATTAAAGTAATCAATCTGGACCGTTCATGGATTAGTTACTATGCATTCTATTTTTCTATAAATAGCAGCTCATTCCTTCATTATTTCTTACGAATTCACTGAACTCTAGAGAGAGAAACTATAGAGAGAAACTATAGAGAGAGAGAAGAAGAGTATTCTGCTACTTAACTACTTCCTTATTTCAGCTCTTCTTTAAAACGGTAAGGGGTGTTATTCTTTCTTATTCATGAAGAGAACTGTTGTTATTCCATTTCTTATTATTCTGTTGGAATAACCTGTATACGCGGTCTACCCTATACTTGGTGACATTCTTCTATTATTCTGTTGGAACATCCTGTATGTGTGTTTTACACCGGACCTGGTTCCGTCTTGTTATTATTCTGTTGGAACATCATGTCTGTGTGTTTTACACCGGACCTGGTTCCGTCTTGTTATTATTCTGTTGGAACATCATGTCTGTGTGTTTTACACCGGACCTGGTTCTATTATTTATTATTCTGTCGGAATATCCTGTCTGTGTGTTTTACACCGGACCTGGTTCTGTCTTGTTATTATTCTGTCGGAACATCCTGTCTGTGTGTTTTACACCGGACCTGGTTCCATTATTTATTATTCTGTCAGAATATCCTGTCTGTGTGTTTTACACTGGACCTGGTTCCATTATTTATTATTCTGTCGGAATATCCTGTCTGTGCGTTTACGCCGGACCTGATTCCATTATTTATTATTCTGTTGGAATAACCTGTCTGTGCGGTCTATCGCATGCATGGTGATTTTTTTTGTTATTCCATTCTTTATTGTACTCAGTTGGTTAAGTTTTGACTTCTATACTTCATGAAATTTGTGGAATATCCTTGATAATTGCGGTTCATCCAGTATCTTTTCATGAAAATATTCTTCTAAGTATTCTTGAATTTTACTCCACAATGCAGTATCATGTTGACAATTTGGACGTTGTTAATTCTTGGATAAATTAATTCTTGAACTTGTTTTATTGAATTCTTATATCATTGTCATCATCCTCATGTTTATAAAATGTTGAAAGTCATCTGTGGCCTGTAGTGCATAGATGGACTTGGTATGATTATGACCAGGGATTATTCGGTGTAATCATGACCGTAATGTTACAAATGATGTGGTAAAAGTCCTCATTGGCCCGTAGTGCATTGATGGACAGTTGTTGGCATGATCATGACCATTAATGAATACACGAATATCCTTGGCCGTAGTGCAGGGGTGATTCGATGATGTGGATTGTTTTATTAAGCTGAGTCTCAGCGATAGCAGTGTTGAAAAACCTTTTAAATCATAAAAGATAGTAGAGTTTATTTTCTGCTTGACTCTTTTAATGGATTGCTTGTTCCGCTGCAGTTAAACTTGATGTCTATTATATTTTATCAGTTTAACATTGTTGAAGGCTAATGATAATTTATTCTGCATTATCTTAGTCATAATATTTCTTACTGGGCTAGTTGAGCTCACCCTTTCTTTCACTGTTCTCTTCAGGAAATGAGAACGTAGCTGGGGCAAGTCGGGAAACGGAGTGATGGTTCGAATGATAGTATTAGTTAGTAGTCCTCACTATTCTATGTAATAGTGTGTTAATAAATGTAATGAGGACTCCTTTTGAGTATGAATACTCTCTAGAAGATAATATTTGTATTCAAACTCACAGTTTATGTTTTGTCGTATTATACACGACAGTTGTATTAGTAAGCTGTATTTGAATTTTGAACCATGTAAGTGGCGACCCAAGATGGGTGACGTATACCTAATCTTGGGGGCGTCACAGTTGGTATCAGAGCTTAGGGATATGATCCCTGGCTAGGATGTGAGAATAGAACTAGGAGGGGAGAGACGGGGAATTCCTTCGCTAGTATGACCTACCTAAGTTTATTTGGTATTTAATTGGTCGGTCAAAGTATATGGATAATATGTTATATGTTAATTAACCCTTGTTTTGTTGCAGTATTTGCAAATGGCATCCGAAAATGTTGAGATAAACAATGAAGCACATGAGACCATTGAATCACCAACGATCAATGCTCAGGGTAATGTGCAACCAGAGGACAATAATCCTCATGAAAATAATAACATCGATGAAATGGTGAATGATGGGATGGTCAGAGACTTTATGCAATTCATGCAACAACAAAATAACTCTCGGACGGTCACCGCTAAGCAGTTCAAGGAGCAATTCATGCAACAACGGGCGAGAACGACTCCTATCCAAAATGAAGGAGGAAACAATGACAACCCACAGTTGGTCACCGCTAAGCAATTCAAGGAGCTAGGACCACCGGAGTTTTTAGGAAAGCCAGAACCACTTAAGGCGGAGACGTGGTTAAAGCAGATCACCAAGATATTTGATGTCTTGGGATGCTTCGAGGAGCAAAAGGTTCCCTTTGCCACTTTTATGTTGCGTGAAGAGGCAGATTACTGGTGGGAATCTGTAAAACGTACCCAGCTTGACGCACTCAAGATGTCTTGGGAGAAGTTCCAAGAACTGTTCAATGATAAGTACTTTCTCGAAAGTATTCGTCACATGAAAGAGGTGGAATTTATCAAGTTGGAACAAAATAACATGACCGTGTCGCAGTACGAAGCCAAGTTTGCCGAGTTGTCCCGATTTGCATCCCACTTGGTGGAGAATGAAGAGAGAATGACGCGGATGTTTTTAAGAGGTTTGAAACCGGAGATACGTCAATATCTTATTTCTCATAAACTGTGTTTATATTCAGATGTTGTGAATAGGGCTCAGTTAGTGGAGCGCGATAACGAGTCAACGCAACCAAAAGAGAGCAGCCGGAAAAATGATAATACTGGTGATAACAGTCATCAAAGCGGTGACAATAAGCATGGAGGGAATCAACATGCCAGAAATGGTAACCACTTCAATGGTAATCATAGTCAAAACAATAAGAATGGACATTTCAAGAAGAAAAAATTCAACAATGATGAAAAGACGTCAGCACCAGCATCCGTTGTTAAGGAAGGAGAACGACCACCTATCATATGCTTCAAATGCGGAGGGGAGGGACACATCAGTCTAAACTGCGCGATGCCATCCAAAGCATGCTATAATTGTGGAAGAGAATGTCACTTAGCCCGATTTTGTCGTTCACCGAAGACAAGTTCAGATAGGATGGAGGCACCAAAGACCGTCCCAGAAAAGCCAAAGCCAGTAGTTTAAGAGAGAGCATTTTTTTTCGTGACGAGGAACCTGAATAAAATTATCACGGGTATGTTAGTCATAAACTCTTGTGAAGTCTATACCGTGTTAGATACCGGTTCTACTCACTCTTTTATTTCACCTAGTTGTGTTCAATATTTGAACTTAACTTCGGAGAAGTTGGACTTTGATTTCTCTATTGAAATTCCGTTGAGAGAAACCTTTGTTACCTCCACTATTTATAAATCTTGTTCAAATCAACACTTTCACGTTACCTGTTGATCTTATCTCTTTGAAAATACTTGCATTGATGTGATTTTTGAAAACGATTGGTTAACTGCTCATCATGCTTTTCGTAAGGTTGTTAGCTTTCATATTCCTAACCAATCTGTTATGCAAATTCAAAGTAACCAAACCATTAAAGTCAATCATTGTCATATCAAGCCATAAGTAAAAATCCCCGTTCCTTTCGTTGTTGACTTCCTGGTGTGGAATGCACCGAAGCTAGACTTTCCGTAGGAGACGTTGTAAATGACGATGGCAAGTTGATAGGTATCAATGTGACGTGTTGTCCAAGTCTTGGATGAGGGTCACAGTTTTGAACGATATTTCTGTTGTTAATAAATTTCTTGACGTATTCTTGAAGACTTCTTAGCCTACCCCAGAGCGTAAAATTGAATTTTGTATTGACCCTAGTACAAAACTCATTTCTTAAACCCTCAAATATTTCTTCAACTAAAACAAATGTATTATGCGCCAAAGACGTTGGCTCGAGCTGTTGAAGATTACGATCGTACCATTCAATAACATCGTGGAAAAGCGAACGTGGTAGCTGACGCGTTGTGTAGAAGATCGTATACAGTTACAAGTGCGAATATACGAACCCACGTGAAGATAACGAATATACGATTAAAATCGACATTAATCGATAAAGTTAAAGCCGCTCAAGCTACATACTCAGAGCTGATAAATGTGAAGAAGAAGGTTCAAGAGGGCGTTATTCTAGAAGCAAGAATCGACGAAGAGAGAAAATCTCAACTCTTGATTTAATTGGCCTATTTGAAATTCTCGATGAAGTAGGAACTGTGGCCTATAGACTCATTTTACCGCAAAGTATGTTGCGTGTTCAGAACATTTTTTTTACGTATCGATGTTCGTAAATATGTGGACGACCCGAACCACATTATTAATTTAGAACCGGACGAGATAGCGAAAGATTTAACGTATGAGGAGATACGTGTTAACATCTTGGATAAGAAGGATCATATTCGATGCTTAAAGGTTATACCTCAAGAGTTAGAATTTGAAGTGAAGTCAAGGTATCCTCACATGTTCGGCATACCAAGTACGTACGTAAATTTCGATGTTCGGCATACCAAGTACGTACGTAAATTTCGAGGGCGAAATTCCATAAGGAGGGTGATTGTGAAACCCCAGATTTTATGAATAAATATTTAATTTTTCTCGAAATAATTTTTTTTATTATTGTGTGGATTTGATATAATAGTTATGGGTAGTATTTATAAATTTTGCAAAGTATGCAAGTTGTCATATTATATTCGATTGGTCGGAGAATATTCTTTTTGTCGGGGAATATCCGTACGACGGTACAATTATTGGTGAACCCCACAACGGAATTATTGTCGGATTGAGAAAACGACAAAAATACTATATGAAAATAATGGCGGAAGTTTTACCGTTGATACTGTTGAACTACTCGGTAGTAAAAGTACAGTAATACGTGTGGTTGCATAGTAACACACGGTATTAATTATTAATGCTTATGTGAGAAGTCACTCAGTTTGATTCCATTATTGTCAGTTAATAATATGAATTATTTAGCGATAATGACGTTTTGTTTTATTCGTATTATTAACGTAATAAAACAGAAACATCTTTTTATATAAAACAGAATACTTTATTAAAGTTATTCTATAAATAGAATATATTATATTTTATTTAAAAGATTTTTCTTTAAATATGGACCGTCAGATTAAAGTAATCAATCTGGACCGTTCATGGATTAGTTACTATGCATTCTATTTTTCTATAAATAGCAGCTCATTCCTTCATTATTTCTTACGAATTCACTGAACTCTAGAGAGAGAAACTATAGAGAGAAACTATAGAGAGAGAGAAGAAGAGTATTCTGCTACTTAACTACTTCCTTACTTCAGCTCTTCTTTAAAACGGTAAGGGGTGTTATTCTTTCTTATTCATGAAAAGAACTGTTGTTATTCCATTTCTTATTATTCTGTTGGAATAACCTGTATACGCGGTCTACCCTATACTTGGTGACATTCTTCTATTATTCTGTTGGAACATCCTGTCTGTGTGTTTTACACCGGACCTGGTTCTGTTTTTATTATTATTCTGTTGGAACATCCTGTCTGTGTGTTTTACACCGGACCTGGTTCCGTCTTGTTATTATTCTGTTGGAACATCATGTCTGTGTGTTTTACACCGGACCTGGTTCCGTCTTGTTATTATTCTGTTGGAACATCCTGTCTGTGTGTTTTACACCGGACCTGGTTCTATTATTTATTATTCTGTTGGAATATCCTGTCTGTGTGTTTTACACGGACCTGGTTCTGTCTTGTTATTATTCTGTCGGAACATCCTGTCTGTGTGTTTTACACCGGACCTGGTTCTATTATTTATTATTCTGTCAGAATATCCTGTCTGTGTGTTTTACACTGGACCTGGTTCCATTATTTATTATTCTGTCGGAATATCCTGTCTGTGCGTTTACGCCGGACCTGATTCCATTATTTATTATTCTGTTGGAATAACCTGTCTGTGCGGTCTATCGCATGCATGGTGATTTTTTTTGTTATTCCATTCTTTATTGTACTCAGTTGGTTAAGTTTTGACTTCTATACTTCATGAAATTTGTGGAATATCCTTGATAATTGCGGTTCATCCAGTATCTTTTCATGAAAATATTCTTCTAAGTATTCTTGAATTTTACTCCACAATGCAGTATCATGTTGACAATTTGGACGTTGTTAATTCTTGGATAAATTAATTCTTGAACTTGTTTTATTGAATTCTTATATCATTGTCATCATCCTCATGTTTATAAAATGTTGAAAGTCATCTGTGGCCTGTAGTGCATAGATGGACTTGGTATGATTATGACCAGGGATTATTCGGTGTAATCATGACCGTAATGTTACAAATGATGTGGTAAAAGTCCTCATTGGCCCGTAGTGCATTGATGGACAGTTGTTGGCATGATCATGACCATTAATGAATACACGAATATCCTTGGCCGTAGTGCAGGGGTGATTCGATGATGTGGATTGTTTTATTAAGCTGAGTCTCAGCGATAGCAGTGTTGAAAAACCTTTTAAATCATAAAAGATAGTAGAGTTTATTTTCTGCTTGACTCTTTTAATGGATTGCTTGTTCCGCTGCAGTTAAACTTGATGTCTATTATATTTTATCAGTTTAACATTGTTGAAGGCTAATGATAATTTATTCTGCATTATCTTAGTCATAATATTTCTTACTGGGCTAGTTGAGCTCACCCTTTCTTTCACTGTTCTCTTCAGGAAATGAGAACGTAGCTGGGGCAAGTCGGGAAACGGAGTGATGGTTCGAATGATAGTATTAGTTAGTAGTCCTCACTATTCTATGTAATAGTGTGTTAATAAATGTAATGAGGACTCCTTTTGAGTATGAATACTCTCTAGAAGATAATATTTGTATTCAAACTCACAGTTTATGTTTTGTCGTATTATACACGACAGTTGTATTAGTAAGTTGTATTTGAATTTTGAACCATGTAAGTGGCGACCCAAGATGGGTGACGTATACCTAATCTTGGGGGCGTCACATTTGTTTATTGCTAAGATTATCAGAAAACAAGTTAAACAAATCGAGCTTATGTGTTTGTTGCTTGGATTAGCCTAATTCTCTATTTCTTAATGCTTCTATCATATTAAATCTAGAGAGCTTGTTCTAGGTTGTATGCTAGTTAGAATCTGGTGGAGAGCTTGTTTCATACAGTGATAATCTACGGAGAGTTTCGGATAGCAGAGCTTATTGTTATCTAGGGCTAATAATTTCATTGAAGGAAAAATAATAATAACTTCATTAATTAATTATTGTACTTGGCGAAACTGAACTGCAGAACTGAAGTTTTTTACATATTTGGTTAATTTCATCATTAATTCTTGTTCTCTTAGTTTAAAAATAATTTTCAAAAATCCCCATCTTTATTTTCTGTTTAAATAGTAGAATAATTCTAAAATAACTTTACTCTCTGTGGGATCGATCCTTACTTGCTACTGTGCTAATTATTATAAATTGTGAAGTGAAAGTGAGGTTAATTTAGGAGTATCAACGACAGCTCCCAGCTGTAAAAAACCTAAATTCATTCCCCTAATCCCCTAAATCTGGGATCATATATTCAAATATAGCTCAGCTCCAAAGGATAAACATCATGTTTATCTTCTTCTTCTCTCCACCAGCTACCCAATAATACCGTCCAAATCTCCTCTTCTGCAAACCCACTTCTCTATTTCTACACCCTCACTTGCAGGCCTTACCCACTCTGATTTAATTGCGCCAGCTCCACAAAATTAAAACCCCCACAAAACCATTCAATTTCAGCAAAGCTTCAAGGAGCTCTAATGGGGTCTTGCTTGTCAAGGGTTACATGGAGGAGTCGAATTCTGTTTCTGGTTTTGCTAATAAGGTCATTGGGGCACTCCCTTTAATTGATTTTTTGCTAGGATTTTTAGTGATGTAGGCGGTGTTGGCGGTGATATAATTGATTTTGCATAGTTTAGGAGGAGGGTAACCAATAATTCTTCTGTAAATGACTCCAGAGCTTTTATTGAATTTCAAGAACGAAGGGCCGCGAATGTGTTTATATTATTATATATATTTTTTGTGGGTTTTGAAATTATCATTACTTTATTGTAGATGGTTTTTCACATATTGTTGTTGTTATTAATTGTTACGTTTTGGTGTGACCATATGCTAATATATAATAATTTTCAGTTTCCTGATTGAAATATATTTTCGCTGCATTTGGCAACTCTGTACCGAGCTTCGGAATTGGAATTGATAGCACATTTGCAATCTAAGGAATTGAAATTTAGTTAAAATTTGGTGTTCCGTTCCAATTCCAAGCCTTGAAATTGAGTTGCCATTAGAATAATAAATCTCAATGAAAAGGTTTAACTTAGTAAACAAAATAAGAAAAGGCTATTCAGCCCCTATAATATTCGAAATAAGTACTGCATAACTTATCCAAAATAAAAATAAAAGAAATCCCAAGTTGATTTTTAACAAAATATATTGTCTGCTCAGATCATACTTTTGGATTCATAGTATGTTCATTCCTTCACATGATGAATTAGCTTGTGAAGCTTTCCCTTAATATGTCCCATTATACTTGGATGCTCTACTTTGTTGGTTTATTATCTAGCAATAGATGTCAATAAGTAGTTACTAATTTATCTTGTGCTTCATACAAATTTTTGATGGGTAGTATTTTGGAATTCTAAGATGAAAGATGACGAAATTACCGTGCAATAGGCCATTTACGGTATTACACAAATAAAGAGCTGGTAATTTGGAACCAAGGATTTAATATTATTAAGCCAATCTGCTGCTACCAACACAAAATAAAAAAAATGTGTTGGAAGAGTTGTAATCTCTTTATAATTTGGCTTTGAGGTAGCTTTTTTTGTTATTAAGTCAATCCTGCTACCAACACAAAATCAGAATTGTGTTGGAAGAGTTGTCAACTCTTAATAATTTGGCTTGAGGTAGCTGTTAAAGGCATATATTGATGGCATGCCTTGGAAATTAAGAATAGCTTTTTCAGTTCTAAGAAAAGAAGAGATGATTAGGTGTTTCAATGGTAATTTATTTTCAACCAAATGATTTGAAGATATAATTGTGAAAGTAAATTAATAGCTGTCTAATAAAGCTGAGCGATTCTTCAGGGGTGGAAAAGGTTCGAAAGACCCAAAACAGGAGATAGTTGGGAAAGTCACGATTGACCAGTTACGCGCTATTGCAACAGAGAAATTGCCGGACTTGAACTGCTCAAGCATAGAATCAACAATGAGATTTATAGCAGGCACTGCTGCTAACATGGGCATTGACGTGGATCTTCATGTTCTTTAACAAATGTTGTAACTTGTAAGGTTTTCAACATGGGTGGAAGGTTGGTAGGGATATTGAGGGTAGAAATACTCTGAAAGAGATTCCCTCACATCTTGAGATTGCATTTAGAATAAACAATCTCAAAACTCAAGTGTTGGCACTAGAACATAAACGTTGTGTTCATGCAGTCAGTCTTGGTAGGATCCCTTCAAGTCACATAGGAAATCAAGTTCAAGCAAGTTTGGATTTTCAACCAAAGAATAATTACTTCAATCAGACAAGGGTACAAGGCCAGTTGGAAGAAGACATTTACCCTTCTCAACTAAATAATGAATGAGATTGTTGCTGATCAACCTAAATTATCTCATTCCCTTCCACTGGTTGCTGAATGATAAGGCAAAACTGAAAATATTATTGTTGACATTATGGAAGAGATGGGGGCCGGCGGTAGTGAAAGGATCGGCCGCTGATCTCGACTCTAACATGCTTGTGACGCCCCCAAAATTAGGTATACATCACCCATCTTGGGTCGTCAGATACATAGTACAGAATACAAATACAACTTACTAATACAACTGTCGTGTACAATACGACAAAACATAAACTGTGAGTTTGAATACAAATATTATCTTCTAGAGAGTATTCATACTCAAAAGGAGTCCTCATTACATTTATTAACACACCATTACATAGAATAGTGAGGACTACTAACTAATACTATCATTCGGACCATCACTCCGTTCCCCGACTTGCCCCAGCTACGTTCTCATTTCCTGAAGAGAACAGTGAAAGAAAGGGTGAGCTCAACTAGCCCAGTAAGAAATATTATGACTAAGATAATGCAGAATAAATTATCATTAGCCTTCAACAATGTTAAACTGATAAAATATAATAGACATCAAGTTTAACTGTAGCGGAACAAGCAATCCATTAAAAGAGTCAAGTAGAAAATAAACTCTACTATCTTTTATGATTTAAAAGATTTTCCAACACTGTGATCGCTGAGACTCAGCTTAATAAAATAATCCACATCATCGAATCACCCCTGCACTACGGCCAAGGATATTCGTATATTCATTAATGGTCATGATCATGCCAACAACTGTCCATCAATGCACTACGGGCCAATGAGGACTTTTACCACATCATTTGTAACATTACGGTCATGATTACACCGAATAATCCCTGGTCATAATCATACCAAGTCCATCTATGCACTACAGGCCACAGATGACTTTCAACAGAATATAAACATGAGGATGATGACAATGATATAAGAATTCAATAAAACAAGTTCAAGAATTAATTTATCCA
Organism: Panax notoginseng; assembly: GCA_016801055.1. Classification (NCBI taxonomy): domain Eukaryota; kingdom Viridiplantae; phylum Streptophyta; class Magnoliopsida; order Apiales; family Araliaceae; genus Panax; species Panax notoginseng. The sequence goes on along the minus strand of CM029014.1, from coordinate 5,369,103 downwards.
AGAATTAACAACGTCCAAATTGTCAACATGATACTGCTTTGTGGAGTAAAATTCAAGAATGATCATGAGAATATTTTCATGAATAGATACTAGATGAAGCGCAAATATCAAGGATATTCCACAAATTTCATGGAGTATAGAAGTCAAAACTTAACCAACTGAGTATAATAAAGAATGGAATAACAAAAGAAATCACCATGCATGCGATAGACCGCACAGACAGGTTATTCTTAACAGAATAATAAATAATGGAACTAGGTCCGGCGTAAACGCACAGACAGGATATTCCGACAGAATAATAATAATGGAACCAGGTCCGGTGTAAAACACACAGACAGGATATTCCGACAGAATAATAATAAAGACGGAACCAGGTCCGGTGTAAAACACACAGACAGGATGTTCCAACAGAATAATAATAAAAACGGAACCAGGTCCGGTGTAAAACACACAGACAGGATGTTTCAACAGAATAATAATAAAACGAAACCAGGTCCGGTGTAAAACACACAGACAGGATGTTCCAACAGAATAATAGAAGAATGTCACCAAGTATAGGGTAGACCGCGTATACAGGTTATTCCAACAGAATAATAAGAAATGGAATAACAACAGTTCTCTTCATGAATAAGAAAGAATAACACCCCTTACCGTTTTAAAGAAGAGCTGAAATAAGGAAGTAGTTAAGTAGCAGAATACTCTTCTTCTCTCTCTCTATAGTTTCTCTCTCTAGAGTTCAGTGAATTCGTAAGAAATAATGAAGGAATGAGCTGCTATTTATAGAAAAATAGAATGCATAGTAACTAATCCATGAACGGTCCAGATTGATTACTTTAATCTGACGGTCCATATTTAAAGAAAAATCTTTTAAATAAAATATAATATATTCTATTTATAGAATAACTTTAATAAAGTATTTTGTTTTATATAAAAAGATGTTTCTGTTTTATTACGTTAATAATACGAATAAAACAAAACGTCATTATCGCTAAATAATTCATATTATTAACTGACAATAATTGAATCAAACTGAGTGACTTCTCACATAAGCATTAATAATCAATACCGTGTGCTACTATGCAACCACACGTATTACTGTACTTTTACTACCGAGTAGTTCAACAGTAACAATGGTAAAATTTCTGCCGTTATTTTTAATAAAATATTTTTGTCGTTTTCTCAATCCGACAATAATTCCGTTGTGGGGTCCACCAATGATTGTGTCGTTGTACGAATATTCCCTGTTAAAACGAATATTCCCCGACCAATCGAATATTATATAACAACTTGCGTACTTTGCAAAATTTATAAATATTACCCACAACTATAACATTATATCAAATTAACTCCATAATATTCAAAAATGATATTTATAGAAAATTCATCTTTATTTATAAAAGTTGGGGTCTTACAACCTCCCCTTCTTATGAAATTTCGCCCTCGAAATTAGGGTACGTACCTGGTATGTCGAAGAGGTAAGGATACCTTGATTTCATTTCAGATTCTAACTCCCAAGTCATTTCCTCAACATCGTGGTTTCTCCACAAAACTTTGACTTGAGGTATAACCTTGGAGCGTAGAATATGTTCCTTCTTATCCAAGATTTGAACAGGAACTTCTTCATACGTCAAATCCTCCGCTATTTCGTCCGGTTCTAACTCAATAATGTGGTTCGGGTCTTCCACATATTTGCGTAACATGGATATGTGAAAAACGTTATGAACACGAGACATACTTGGCGGTAAAGCGAGTCTATAAGCCACAGTTCCTACTCGATCGAGGATTAAAAATGGACCGATGAATCGAGGATTGAGCTTTCCTCTCTTTCCAAATCTCGTAACTCCTTTCCATGGAGCAACACGTAAGAACACATGATCTCCTACATCAAATTCCACGTCCTTTCGATGAAGATCAGCATAACTCTTTTGTCGATCTTGTGAGGTTTTTATACGTTGTCGGATCGTTTGAATCTTTTCTGTAGTCATACGTACCAACTCCGGTCCCAACAACGTTGCTTCACCCACCTCATCCCAGCATACTGGAGAACGACATTTTCTTCCATACAATGCTTCGAATGGAGCCATGCCAATACTTGCTTGATAACTGTTGTTGTAGGAAAACTCCACCAATGGTAAGAACTTGTCCCAACTTTCCTTGAAGTCAAAGACACAGAGTCTTAATAAATCTTCTAGAGTTTGAATAGTCCTCTCTGATTGTCCGTCCGTCTGAGGATGATATGCCGAACTAAATCGTAAATCCGTGCCCATAGCTTTTTGTAAACTAACCCAAAATCGTGAAGTGAATCTTGGGTCTCGATCAGAAACTATGGATACTGGCATACCATGCAGTCTTACAATCTCGTTTATGTACATACGAGCAAGACGTTCAAGTGTATAAGTTTCTCGTATCGGTAAGAAATGAGCAGACTTGGTCAATCTATCAACAATGACCCAAATCGCATCTATACCTTGAGAAACCCTAGGAAGACCGGTAACGAAATCCATGGTAATGTGCTCCCACTTCCATTCTGGAATTTCAAGTGGTTGCAATGGACCTTTTGGTACTTGATGCTCCGCTTTGACTCGTTGACAAGTTAGACACCTTGAGATAAACAACGCTATCTCTCTCTTCATATTGCTCCACCAAAATGTATGACGAAGATCATGATACATTTTGGTACTTCCAGGATGGATTGCAAACGGTGTGTTGTGCGCCTCCATCATGATTTCATACTTTAAATCAGGGTTGTTAGGAACACAAAGTCTGGAGTTGACTCGAAGTATTCCTTCTTCATCGATTCTTGCTTCCGGCATAGTACCTTCTTGCACTTTCTTCCTTATACGCATCAGCTCCAGGTCTGTAGCTTGAGCAGCTTTAACTTTATCGATTAAAGTCGGTTCTACTCGTATATTCGCCATCATCACATGGGTCCCTGGAGTCTTTAACTCTATCTCCATCCTTTGCAAATCACACAAAATGGGCCTTTGTGTTGACAATATCGCACTTGTACTTGCATATGATCTTCTACTCAATGCGTCAGCTACCACGTTCGCTTTTCCAGGATGGTATTGAATGGTATGATCATAATCTTTCAACAGTTCAAGCCAACGTCGTTGTCGCATGTTGAGTTCCTTTTGAGTGAAGAAATATTTGAGGCTTTTATGATCCGTAAAGATCTCCACCTTCTCCCCATACAAGTAATGCCTCCAAATTTTAAGTGCAAAGACAACAGCTGCCAACTCTAGATCATGAGTAGGATAATTCCTCTCATATTCCTTGAGTTGTCTTGATGCATAGGCTATGACTTTTCCATGTTGCATGAGAACGCATCCCAACCCTTTGCTCGAAGCATCACTGTAGATGACAAATCCCTCCGAGCCAGATGGTATTGTTAGAACAGGTGCTGAAATGAGTCTCCTCTTGAGTTCTTGAAAACTCTGCTCACATTCTTCGCTCCAACCGAACTTTGTATCTTTCCGAGTCAGCTGAGTTAATGGAGTAGCGATTCGAGAAAATCCTTCCACGAATCTCCGATAATAACCAGCTAAACCGAGAAAGCTACGTACTTCGGTTACTGATTTAGGTTGCTCCCAGCTTTGAATAGCTTCAATCTTTGCCGGGTCAACAGATATTCCACGACTTGATACTACGTGCCCAAGGAATGCTACCTCTTCCAGCCAGAACTCGCATTTCTTCAACTTGGCATAAAGTTTGTATTCACGAAGCTTTTGGAGTACCAACCTCAAGTGTTGCTCATGATCTTCACGGCTTTTGGAATAAACAAGGATGTCATCGATAAAGACGACCACAAAGTGATCCAAATATTCCTTGAATACCCTGTTCATCATATCCATGAAGGCAGCAGGAGCATTAGTCAATCCAAAAGACATAACTAAGAATTCATAATGCCCATACCGAGTTCTGAAGGCAGTCTTTGGAATATCCTCAGTTCTAACCTTCAGCTGATGATATCCAGAACGAAGATCGATCTTTGAAAAGAATTGTGCTCCTTGCAACTGGTCAAACAGGTCATCAATACGTGGCAATGGGTACCTATTTTTGATGGTGACATGATTCAACTCCCGATAATCAATACAAAGTCGCATACTCCCATCTTTCTTCTTCACGAACAGAACAGGAGCACCCCAAGGAGAAGTACTAGGACGAATAAAACCAATGTCTAACAATTCCTGCAGTTGAGTCTTTAACTCCTGAAGTTCAATAGGAGCCATTCGATATGGGGCTTTGGAAATGGGTTTTGTACCGGGTTCAAGGTCGATACAAAATTCAATTTCACGCTCTGGGGGTAGGCCAGGAAGTTCTTCGGGAAATACGTCAGGAAATTTATTAACAACAGAAATATCATTCAAAGCTGACGTATTTTTGTTTAGATCTGTGACATGAGCTAAGAAAGCTTGACATCCGTTTTTCAATAAACGAATAGCTTTATGGCTTGAGATGACAGCGATTGATTTTAATGGTTTGGTTGCTTGAATTCGCATAATAGGTCGATTAGGAATATGAAAGCTAACAACCTTACGAAAATAATCAATTTTTGCATGATGAGTAGTTAACCAATCAATCCCTAGAATCACGTCAAATGCAAGTATTTTTAATGAAATAAGATCGACAGGTAATGTGTGGGTACCAACTTGAACCAAACAAGACTTATAAACCGTGGATGTAATGAAGGTTTCTCCCAATGGAGTTTCAACTGCTAAGTCAAAGTCTAATTTCTCCGGAATCAAATTTAATCGATGAGCGCAAGTAGGAGAAATAAAAGAATGGGTAGAACCGGTATCAAATAAAGTATAGACTTCGTTAGAGTTTATGATAAGCTTACCCGTGATGACCTCATTCGGGTTCCTTGCTCTCTGGGAGTTCACAACAAACGCTCTCCCTTGCACAACCAGTTTTGACTTTTCTGGGACGGCCTTTGGTGCCTCCATCCTAGCTGAATTTGTCTTCGGTAAACGACAAAATCGGGCTAAATGACCTTCTCTTCCACAATTATAACATGCTTTGGACGGCATCGCGCAGTTTGGACTGATGTGCCCCTCCCCTCCGCATTTGAAACATATGATAGGTGGTCGTTCTCCTTCCTTAACGACAGGTGCTGGTGCTGACGTCTTTCCATCATTGTTGAATCTCCTCTTCTTGAAATGCCCATTCTTATTGTTTTGGCCCTGATTACCACCGAAGTGGTTACCATTTCTGGCCTGTTGATTCCCTCCACGCTTGTTGTCACCGCTTCGATGACTGCTCTCACTGGTATTATCATTTTGCCGGCTGCTCTCTTTTGGTTGCGTTGTCTCGTTATCGCGCTCCACCAACTGAGCCCTATTTACAACATCTGAATACAAACACAGTTTATGAGAAACAAGATGTTGACGTATCTCCGGCTTCAAACCTCTTAAAAACATCTGCGTCATTCTTTCTTCATTATCCACCAGGTGGGACGCAAACCGGGATAACTCCGCAAATTTTGCCTCGTACTGCGACACGGTCATATTATTCTGCTCCAATTTGATGAACTCCACCTCCTTCATGTGACGAATACTCTCGGGAAAGTATTTGTCGTTAAACAGCTCTTGGAACTTCTCCCAAGACATCTTCAGTGCGGCAGGTTGAGTACGCTTTATCGATTCCCACCAGTAATCTGCCTCTCCTCGCAACATAAAGGCGGCAAAGGGAACCTTTTGCTCCTCGGAGCAACCCAAGACATCAAATATCTTGGTGATCTGCTTTATCCATGTTTCAGCTACAAGTGGTTTGGGTTCTCCCTTAAACTCCGGTGGTCCCAGCTCCTTAAACTGTTTAGCGGTGACCGCCTGAGAGTTTCCAGTATTTCCACCTACGTTGTGGACAGGAGCCGCTTTCATCTGTTGTTGCATGAATTGCATAAAACCTCTGAATATTCCATCATTCATCATCTGGTCAGTGTTGTTGTTTGCATGAGGATTGTCACCTTCCTGATGAACATTATCCTGATTATTGATATGTGGTGAATCAATAATCGCATGTGCTCCATTGCTATTCTCAACATTCTCAGATGCCATTTTCAGATACTGCCACAAAATAAAAGTTAATTGATATGTCATATATTATCCTTATATTATGACCGACCAATTAAATACCATGCAAATAAACTTAGGTAGGTCATACTAGCGAAGGAATTCACCGTCTCTCCCCTCCTAGTTCTATTCTCACATCTTAGCCAGGGATCATATCCCTAAGCTCTGATACCAACTGTGACGCCCCCAAAATTAGGTATACATCACCCATCTTGGGTCGTCAGATACATAGTACAGAATACAAATACAACTTACTAATACAACTGTCGTGTACAATACGACAAAACATAAACTGTGAGTTTGAATACAAATATTATCTTCTAGAGAGTATTCATACTCAAAAGGAGTCCTCATTACATTTATTAACACACCATTACATAGAATAGTGAGGACTACTAACTAATACTATCATTCGGACCATCACTCCGTTCCCCGACTTGCCCCAGCTACGTTCTCATTTCCTGAAGAGAACAGTGAAAGAAAGGGTGAGCTCAACTAGCCCAGTAAGAAATATTATGACTAAGATAATGCAGAATAAATTATCATTAGCCTTCAACAATGTTAAACTGATAAAATATAATAGACATCAAGTTTAACTGTAGCGGAACAAGCAATCCATTAAAAGAGTCAAGTAGAAAATAAACTCTACTATCTTTTATGATTTAAAAGATTTTCCAACACTGTGATCGCTGAGACTCAGCTTAATAAAATAATCCACATCATCGAATCACCCCTGCACTACGGCCAAGGATATTCGTATATTCATTAATGGTCATGATCATGCCAACAACTGTCCATCAATGCACTACGGGCCAATGAGGACTTTTACCACATCATTCGTAACATTACGGTCATGATTACACCGAATAATCCCTGGTCATAATCATACCAAGTCCATCTATGCACTACAGGCCACAGATGACTTTCAACAGAATATAAACATGAGGATGATGACAATGATATAAGAATTCAATAAAACAAGTTCAAGAATTAATTTATCCAAGAATTAACAACGTCCAAATTGTCAACATGATACTACTTTGTGGAGTAAAATTCAAGAATGATCATGAGAATATTTTTATGAATAGATACTAGATGAAGCGCAAATGTCAAGGATATTCCACAAATTTCATGGAGTATAGAAGTCAAAACTTAACCAACTGAGTATAATAAAGAATGGAATAACAAAAGAAATCACCATGCATGCGATAGACCGCACAGACAGGTTATTCTTAACAGAATAATAATAATGGAACCAGGTCCGGCGTAAACGCACAGACAAGATATTCCGACAGAATAATAATAATGGAACCAGGTCCGGTGTAAAACACACAGACAGGATATTTCGACAGAATAATAATAAAGACGTAACCAGGTCCGGTGTAAAACACACAGACAGGATGTTCCAACAGAATAATAATAAAAATGGAACCAGGTCCGGTGTAAAACACACAGACAGGATGTTCCAACAGAATAATAATAAAACGGAACCAGGTTCGGTGTAAAACACACAGACAGGATGTTCCAACAGAATAATAGGAGAATGTCACCAAGTATAGGGTAGACCGCGTATACAGGTTATTCCAACAGAATAATAAGAAATGGAATAACAACAGTTCTCTTCATGAATAAGAAAGAATAACACCCCTTACCGTTTTAAAGAAGAGCTGAAGTAAGGAAGTAGTTAAGTAGCAGAATACTCTTCTTCTCTCTCTCTATAGTTTCTCTCTATAGTTTCTCTCTCTAGAGTTCAGTGAATTCGTAAGAAATAATGAAGGAATGAGCTGCTATTTATAGAAAAATAGAATGCATAGTAACTAATCCATGAACGGTCCAGATTGATTACTTTAATCTGACGGTCCATATTTAAAGAAAAATCTTTTAAATAAAATATAATATATTCTATTTATAGAATAACTTTAATAAAGTATTTTGTTTTATATAAAAAGATGTTTCTGTTTTATTACGTTAATAATACGAATAAAACTAAACGTCATTATCGCTAAATAATTCATATTATTAACTGACAATAATGGAATCAAACTGAGTGACTTCTCACATAAGCATTAATAATCAATACCGTGTGCTACTATGCAACCACACGTATTACTGTACTTTTACTACCGAGTAGTTCAACAGTAACAATGGTAAAACTTTCGCCGTTATTTTTAATAAAATATTTTTGTCGTTTTCTCAATCCGACAATAATTCCGTTGTGGGGTCCACCAATGATTGTGTCGTTGTACGAATATTCCCTGTTAAAACGAATATTCCCCGACCAATCGAATATTATATAACAACTTGCGTACTTTGCAAAATTTATAAATATTACCCACAACTATAACATTATATCAAATTAACTCAATAATATTCAAAAATGATATTTATAGAAAATTCATCTTTATTTATAAAAGTTGGGGTCTTACAATGCTGTTCGGATTGTCTGATGACAAGCATTGGAACCAAGTAAATAGAGTTGCCCAAAGTCGAACAAAGAGAAAATATTAAAGGGATGAACTTTAAAGATGTTACTCGGCATTAAGCAAAGCTTCAAGCCAAAATAGATCAAATCAACTTGGGGTGGTACCATCATTAGTGTACCAATGGCTCCAAAAATTAACTTTGTGATACCATAAAGTTTCTGGAACACAGATTGAGAAAATCAACCACTTTGTCCCCTCAAACAAAGAAGATAAAAATGGCTTCACACTGCTCTTTCGAAATATTGTTTTCATAGTAAATGCTCTAGGACGTTGATACTTTAATATTACAAAATTTAGGATTGCGTTTCCTCTGACGAGGGAAATTAGAGTTTGTGAAAAGATCAAGAAAGAAAATTTTTTGGAGTTTTGTTCAACTGTGAACTTGGTTCAGAAATAGGGTGTCTTTATGTTCAATTTGCTGATACTTTTTTTTACTATGTGTTGTTTTAGTAGTCTCTATAACGGTACAAGTTTTCACAGATAGGTCAACGGTCTTTTTCATATTTCAAGTTAGCCATCAAATGTGATATTTAGTAACAAGCCCCAAGATTTTTCTTTAGTCTTTCAATTGAATGATTAATTTTAGTTCCAAGGTCTTAAGGTCGATAAAATGGCTTTCATGTAATCCTTTGAATGCAGTTATAAATGAATTCAATTTATGAGTTTTCCTATGTTCTATTTAAGCTTTGATAGTTTTCCTATACTACGTGAATTTGATTCATCATTGTATGAGATATTTTTTTTAGTGTTGTATGTGAGCTAATATAATGTGCCTTTTGTTGTGAACTTATGATCACGAATACTATTAGTATGCTGACATAATTTCAATTCCTCGTGTTTACTTTGTAAGATTTTTTATTAGGTTTTTGAAAATTTCGTGTGGATACCAACAGAGAAGCGAACACTAAGAAAACCACAAAATGGTAAAATACAGAAGAATGAAATTAGCAACTACCAAACATTAGCCTCATAGAAATCATATGCATAGACTCCTTATCAAAATGCCATCAGTGATGAAAACTTTTCATTTTCAGCTATCAGTTGGGATTTTTTTTTGGGTGATACCTGTTCTGTAGGCAGACAAAATGGTGCAGGGACAAAATTTTGCATACAATGTGTTCATGCACAAACTACAAAGTCTTCAACTACAAAGTCTTCAATGGGTATACCAAAGATAAATTACCTCTAAGAGGCTGTCAATTAATAACATGTTAATAGAGAAGTGGAAATGGAACTAGGAATGTTGAAAAATTGAAAAATTGCCTTCATCTCCAACTGTAATTGCAAACGGAAATGGAACTGGGAATGTTGAAAACATGAACTAAAGAGGTTATAATGCAGCAAACATAAGATTTGGGCTTCTCCGTGAGGTTTGGTTAGCATGAGTTTTTTTTTTTTTTATGTATGTTAGTAATCTTTGCTTACGAAAAAAAACTATTGCGACAAAAGGATATGGGCCAAACTTGCGAAAACTGCCAAGAATGTAAATTTTGGGACATTCAAAATTGTGTCCAAATCTCTAACTGTTTTTTGTATACTAGACAATTGTGGTGGTTAGTGTATTACATTGCGTAACACACTTTAGATTTCTTCGAGAGAGAGAGAATCTGTCCAATTCCAAAAGAATAAACAGGAGCAACTAAAGCAATTCAATCTTATCTAAAAGCTCTGGAGATCATTATGACATTCTGTGGGTAGACGTAATAGTATTAGAGTTGTTTGAGTCCAGCTCCGTAATCATGATCAAATTGAAGAACAAATATAATTGAAATGTAGGGGATATTGAAATTGAAACAGGCAAGAAGAAATAAGCAAATATATGGCCTCTGCCCATCCTAATTCAATGTTCAAATTTAACTTTAAAATTTATAAACAAACTACATCAAGCTGACTTCAAGCTCATTCCCTACGGCAACGCCAAGATTTGCAACAACACCATTGTTTGCCAAGTCTTTTTTTGTTGACTTTCCTAACTTTTTCTAATATTTTGCTCGACTCTGTTAATTTATGTTTTTGATTAGATTTCTCGTGTTTGTAGATTAAATTTGGATTCATTTGGTACTTCGTTTGATACTCTGAATTTTATGAAGTAGCACATGTTCATAAAAATGAACTATAATTAATATGAGAGTTTAAATTACTAAATGTAAGCTGGGTAACTGTAATCAATATTTTAGCATACTGATAGAAGTTCTAATATTACTTAATGTTTTGACAGGTATTGACTATTTAGAGTATGGGAAAAATAAATAAAATGGAAAATTAAGAGAACAATACTTATTTTCTTTAACAATCTATTGTATTGGGATTATTTTTTTTTAATTTTTTTTTTTTGAAATACATATAAAAAGTTATATTTTTAAGAGATTTTTTAAACCTTCGAATACCCTTTTATTCTCTTTTTGTCATGGATTGTAAAAAGTTAAGTTGATGCAACCCTTTCTTTGCGGTAAACAATATACAAAAGTAGTAAAGGACGGGAAAAATAAATCAGTTGGCTACACTTTGGTTAAGAAAAACTGAAAAAAAAAATAGAAAAAGGGAAGAGTAGAAAAAATAATTAATCCACAAGTTAAGGTGACTTACTTTGCCACTAACCTAAAAGCAATAGTTACATTCTTAGAGTGTAATGCACAAACCTGTAAACTTTCACCACTACCCCCTACAATGTATATTCATTTGTTTTTCTGTGTAAAATTTGATTATCGCACAACAATCTACCATCTTTTTATTATATTTTAATTTATTAATTGTACGTACATATTTATTATTAAAAAATTGAATAATCCCGCCGCAACGCGCAAGTTTGTATCTAGTTTCTTAATCCTAAATCGATAGAGATTATTAAAGCCTGTTATCTTCAGAAATCACTACCAGAGAGCTCATTTTTATTTTGTTAACTAATCACATATTCACATCTCTAAATCCCTTGAACTGAATCCCCGAACAATAGAATTCTTGGTTTTCAGCATGATAATTCTTACTCCCTCCGTCCCAAATTATCTGCTGTTTTAGCAAAAAAAATGTGTCCCACAATATCTGCTTTTTCAAGATTTCAATGCATTTTTTTCTTTTGTTTTTCGAGTTTGCCCCTTTACCCTAATTAATGATAGTCATTACTCTCATTCATATCTCTCCTCTTTTTAAGCATCTTTTCATATTCCTACCAATAAAGATTCATGCCCAGAAAACAAAAAAATCAATACATAAGAGCATTTTAGTATATTTATCACATATATTGGTATGTGTGAAACTCTAAAAAAACAGATAATTTGGAACAGAGGGAATATAAACTTAAAAGGCCATCAACCGTCGATCATGTCTGCTTAACAGCTTGAAAACCGAACTCCTTACAGATTCCATATATCGTCTCACCAGCTCCAAGATCATGCCATTCTTAAGTCACCCAACTTAACAAAACCACTCTACCAAACTTGAGTTCCTTTGATGCACAAGTACAAGCAGGAAAAAACCTATTTATAAAAGTAATTAAATCAAACCAAACTTAATCACAAAACTTATCAATAGGCTCTTTGAACAAGTCTAGAACAACTCAACAATGTTATGAGATAACTTTTAGCTCAGTTTCCAATAGCCTTGTGATTCTCGATACAAATCCAGAATTTTCATAAATTTACTTGCTGCCTTGCTTAGCATAACAGAACTTTATGTTTTAGCAAGACATGCTATGAACCAGAAAAATAAAAGAGAACGAAAGCAACAGCTAGAAAATTCCATAATAGACATCTTGTTCAGTCAAAGCCTCAAATGAACCAGTGTCAATACTCATAGGCCCATCACGCTGAAAGGCTTTACATGTTTAGATCAGGAGCTTCTCAATCGCATCCTGCATTGACAAGACCGTCTCTTAGGAATTTACAATTGACCATTGAACAAAAAGTGGAGAGGACAAAGTTCAGATAACATTAAACCAACAAGAAGTTACCTTGAGTTGCTGTATCTGAGATTTCAACTGGCTTCCCTCATTGCTAGTCACGGAACAAGCAATAACCGGTCTAGTAACCCCACATGCTCGCCCAAGAGCTTGCTTTGAAGAGACAAAAACATAGGGTACATTCTGCAAAAATTAAACAGAATGAGTTAGCTGTTTCACATGACTGAGGAAGCTTAATATCTCGACCTCTTTAACGCTACAGATGGTAAAAATCATCTCAAAGACTGGAGCTTAGGAGCTATTTGGACAGAGTATTTTCTAATAATAGGACAAATGGCATTCAGCTTTCACAAAAACCAAAACGTTCAACTTTTCTAAAAATAACCCAAAAGCCAATTGAAGTGGCTTTTAAACACTAAAGTGAAAATCAAAAGCCAATCCAAGTGGCTTTGGAATTTTAGTGTCAGGTCTTTTTTTAAAAAAAAAAATCCGTCCAAATTAGTTTTTAAAAAATAACAAATGTGATAAAAAAACATTTAAAAAAACAAATTAAAAAATAAAAATATTATATACTTGAAAGTCGTTGGAATAAAAAAAAATTTATAAAGCTTGAAGGTCATTTCAAATGGCTTTGGAACAATTTTTTTTTAGTTGAAAGTCATTTTAAATGGCTTTGGAACAATGTTTTTTTTTTGAAGTTGAACGCCATTTCAACTGACTTTGGAACAATATATATTTTACCGATCTGTTGAACTGTTCAATCTGAAACAGACGGAATCTTTGAAAGAAATCAATGATGGGCACGAGTTTTGTATCCAGTCTAGAAAGAAGTTTGAAATAATTATGCAGAAGACAACGGTTCACGTGGTGAATTTATACAATGTACTAACTAGTATATATGATGTCAAAACTGCACAGGTTCGATGCGGTAACAATTGGAAGGGAGGCAATATACAAGTTGTGCAACTGAACGAATGGCCTTGTTCATGCGGAGAGTGGAAAGCAAGACAATGCCCCTTTTCTCATGTTGTTGCGGCATGTATGAAGATAAAAAAAAGATTGGCGTCTGTACATTGCAGATCATTACAAGAATGTACAATATGCAAAAATGTAGGAACCTAACTTCCAGCCACTTATGCACCGAGATTATTGGACCTTCCCGCTATCAAATAATTGGAAAGCTTTTGGGATTTTAATACTTAATGCAAAGAAAAAATATGGACAAAGAGGTGGTACGACAAGAATCCACACAGAGATGGACATGTCCAATAGAGTTGTACATTGTAGTGTGTGTGGACAGGAAGGACACACAAAGCGTAATAAAAATTGTAGTAAAGTACCACAACCTTGACGTCATTAATGTTATATGTAATGGAATTTTATATGCGAACGAATGTTGTTGTGTACTATTTTTATCAATATGTGAATTATGTGTTCAAGTACATTTATTTTGCATTTAGTTTTATTAAATAAATTTTTAAATTGGTGTTAAATGACTTTAGTGTTTTTTTCAAATTTGATTTACAAAAAAATTACAAATTAGAAAGACAATCAGTTAACTAAAAAAATCACATAAAAAAATGGTTTCAAGATTCCAACGCCACTTCAAGTTGTGCCCCTTCGAGTGGCGTTCAATTGTTCCAAAGCCATTTAAAATGTCGTTCAATTGTTTTATAAAAAAATTTGAGTCCAAAGCCAAGTTGGCAATCCACTTTAAAAAATAAAAAAATATTGTTCCACAGCCATGTTCAACTTCAAAAAATAAAAAAATATTGTTCCAAAGCCATTTGAAATGACTTTCAACTTAAAAAAAAACAATTGTTCCAAAGCCATTTGAAATGGTTTTCAAGTTTTATAAAAAAAAATTTATTACAACGGCTTTCAAGAACATAATATTTTTATTTTTTAATTTGTTTTTTTCAAAAAAAAATAAAAATTATCAAATTTGTTTTTTTAAAATAAAAATTATCAAATTTGTTCTTTTTAAAAAACAAATTTGGACGGAAATTTTTTTCACTTTGGTGTTTAAAAGCCACTTCAATTGGCTTTTGGGTTATTTTTAGAAAAGTTGAACGTTTTGGCTGAATTTGAGAAAGTTGGATGCCATTTGTCCTATTATTAGAAAATACTCTATTTGGGCAGGTCCTTGTGTAATACCTTCTTGTTAAGTGATTGCTATGCAAAAAGAATGATTTTTTTCAGACAAGTTAGTAGCTTTTCCCTCTTCAAGAAAGAGAAAATATTATGGTCTACATGCTCTTCTAACTTTTACTATCACATGATATCTCTATATGTAGTGTCTGCATACACACATGATTTCTTTACATTTTTACAAATACCTCAAAACTAAACACTCATTGCAGTTGGAAAGTTACTTTTTTTATGGTGAAATAACACAAATTGCAATAACAAAAGTGTAGCGCACATGCATATTAATAGAGAAGAAAAGAAAAGGAAATACCTTATCTTCAGCAAGGAGCGGGAGATGAAGAAGGATTTCTAAGGGCTCAGTATCAGCAGCCATTACCACAAATTCCGAAATTCCTCTGTTTAAAGTCTTAGTGGCTGAAATTAAATCCAACCCAATAATTGTCAAATGAATAAGCTGTTTGTAAGAAAAACTGAAATAAGAGTAAAATTAATCAAGTGCATAATTAAATTGAATAAATAAACAATACATATACAAATTACCTTCATTAGCACCCTTTTTGAGTTGTTTATAGTTGGCAGCTTGTTGAACAAGGTCCAGTATGGTTATGCTTAGCTGTGAATCAGCGAGTGGGTATGCTTTTGGGTTCACAGCTTCCGCAGTCTACAATAAGAATATGCATAATAAAGACAATTCAATAACAAGAAAGAGTAAAGCCATAAAGATTATACCTGCAATCTAGTGTGTGTGAAAGTGTGAGTGTGAGTGTGAGTGTGTGAGAGCGAGAGAGAGTACCATGGTGAGATGAGAGATGAGAGATTTATGGCACGGGATAAATTAGAATTTGCAGATGATTGAAGTGAACTGGTAAGAAAATTAAGAAAGGGTTTTGAAGGGAGGCAAAGACGACGATGATAAATTAGGTTTAGGGTTTAACTTTCGTGATGTTTGGTTACCGTGTTTTGCTAATCTAATATAGGATAGGATAGGATGAAGAGAGGGGAGCACCCGGGTGAATGTTTGTTTATCGAAGATGTGAAAATATTAAAAATATATGTGGATATATTATTATTAAATTATTAATATTTAATACTTATAATATATATATAAAATTTTTATTTAAATTTTATAAAACAAAAATTCTTAAAATTTTGTCCTTAAATTGGTGTAACTCGTGAAGTATTGGAGTGTCGTCTTTTCTTTTTTTCGAGTTTGTATTTGTCTTTTTATTATGGAATCTTCTTTGCTTTTTTATTATGAGATTTGTATTTTATTTATAGAGTTTAAGATTCAAGAATATTATAATTGATAGAGCTTTATACTGTGTTACTAAGTTTTAAAACGGACAAAAATTTTAAATTTTTATTTAATTTTTTTGTTATTGAGTTTATTAATGAACAAAAAATATAAAAAAGGAACAGAAAGCTTAGGCACATTTCTTGCTAAAAAAATTCGTCCAAATCGGTCAAAAAATTAAATAACATAAATAATTTTTTTAATCTCTATTTTATCCTTTACATTACAAATATAACAAAATTAATATAAGGGCAAAATAGTACGTAAAACATAATGTAAGACCTCAACTTTTATAAATAAAGATGAATTTTTTATAAATATCATTTTTGAATATTATGGAGTTAATTTGATATAATGTTATAGTTGTGGGTAATATTTATAAATTTTGCAAAGTACGCAAGTTGTTATATAATATTCGATTGGTCGGGAAATATTCGTTTTACAGGGAATATTCGTACAACGACACAATCATTGGTGGACCCCACAACGGAATTATTGTCGGATTGAGAAAACGACAAAAATATTTTATTAAAAATAACGGCGAAAATTTTACCATTGTTACTGTTGAACTACTCGGTAGTAAAAGTACAGTAATACGTGTGGTTGCATAGTAGCACACGGTATTGATTATTAATGCTTATGTGAGAAGTCACTCAGTTTGATTCAATTATTGTCAGTTAATAATATGAATTATTTAGCGATAATGACGTTTTGTTTTATTCGTATTATTAACGTAATAAAACAGAAACATCTTTTTATATAAAACAGAATACTTTATTAAAGTTATTCTATAAATAGAATATATTATATTTTATTTAAAAGATTTTTCTTTAAATATGGACCGTCAGATTAAAGTAATCAATCTGGACCGTTCATGGATTAGTTACTATGCATTCTATTTTTCTATAAATAGCAGCTCATTCCTTCATTATTTCTTACGAATTCACTGAACTCTAGAGAGAGAAACTATAGAGAGAGAGAAGAAGAGTATTCTGCTACTTAACTACTTCCTTATTTCAGCTCGTCTTTAAAACGGTAAGGGGTGTTATTTTTTCTTATTCATGAAGAGAACTGTTGTTATTCCATTTCTTATTATTCTGTTGGAATAACCTGTATACGCGGTCTACCCTATACTTGGTGACATTCTTCTATTATTCTGTTGGAACATCCTGTCTGTGTGTTTTACACCGGACCTGGTTCCGTTTTTATTATTATTCTGTTGGAACATCCTGTCTGTGTGTTTTACACCGGACCTGGTTCCGTTTTTATTATTATTCTGTTGGAACATCCTGTCTGTGTGTTTTACACCGGACCTGGTTCCGTTTTTATTATTATTCTGTTGGAACATCCTGTCTGTGTGTTTTACACCGGACCTGGTTCCATTATTTATTATTCTGTCGGAATATCCTGTCTGTGCGTTTACGCCGGACCTGGTTCCATTATTTATTATTCTGTTGGAATAACCTGTCTGTGCGGTCTATCGCATGCATGGTGATTTCTTTTGTTATTCCATTCTTTATTATACTCAGTTGGTTAAGTTTTGACTTCTATACTCCATGAAATTTGTGGAATATCCTTGATATTTGCGCTTCATCTAGTATCTTTTCATGAAAATATTTTCCTGATCATTCTTGAATTTTACTCCACAAAGCAGTATCATGTTGACAATTTGGACGTTGTTAATTCTTGGATAAATTAATTCTTGAACTTGTTTTATTGAATTCTTATATCATTGTCATCATCCTCATGTTTATAAAATGTTGAAAGTCATCTGTGGCCTGTAGTGCATAGATGGACTTGGTATGATTATGACCAGGGATTATTCGGTGTAATCATGACCGTAATGTTACAAATGATGTGGTAAAAGTCCTCATTGGCCCGTAGTGCATTGATGGACAGTTGTTGGCATGATCATGACCATTAATGAATATACGAATATCCTTGGCCGTAGTGCAGGGGTGATTCGATGATGTGGATTATTTTATTAAGCTGAGTCCCAGCGATCACAGTGTTGAAAAACCTTTTAAATCATAAAAGATAGTAGAGTTTATTTTCTACTTGACTCTTTTAATGGATTGCTTGTTCCGCTGCAGTTAAACTTGATGTCTATTATATTTTATCAGTTTAACATTGTTGAAGGCTAATGATAATTTATTCTGCATTATCTTAGTCATAATATTTCTTACTGGGCTAGTTGAGCTCACCCTTTCTTTCACTGTTCTCTTTAGGAAATGAGAACGTAGCTGGGACAAGTCGGGGAACGGAGTGATGGTCCGAATGATAGTATTAGTTAGTAGTCCTCACTATTCTATGTAATGGTGTGTTAATAAATGTAATGAGGACTCCTTTTGAGTATGAATACTCTCTAGAAGATAATATTTGTATTCAAACTCACAGTTTATGTTTTGTCGTATTGTACACGACAGTTGTATTAGTAAGTTGTATTTGTATTCTGTACTATGTATCTGACGACCCAAGATGGGTGATGTATACCTAATTTTGGGGGCGTCACAGTTGGTATCAGAGCTTAGGGATATGATCCCTGGCTAAGATGTGAGAATAGAACTAGGAGGGGAGAGACGGGGAATTCCTTCGCTAGTATGACCTACCTAAGTTTATTTGCATGGTATTTAATTGGTCGGTCATAATATAAGGATAATATATGACATATCAATTAATTTTTATTTTGTGGCAGTATCTGAAAATGGCATCTGAGAATGTTGAGAATAGCAATGGAGCACAGACGACTGTTGATTCACCACATATCAATAATCAGGATAATGTGCATCAGGAAGGTGACAATCCTCATGCAAACAACAACACTGACCAGATGATGAATGATGGAATGTTCAGAGGTTTTATGCAATTCATGCAACAACAGGTGAAAGCGGCTCCTGTCCACAACGTAGGTGGAAATACTGGAAACTCTCAGGCGGTCACCGCTAAACAGTTTAAGGAGCTGGGACCACCGGAGTTTAAGGGAGAACCCAAACCACTTGTAGCTGAAACATGGATAAAGCAGATCACCAAGATATTTGATGTCTTGGGTTGCTCCGAGGAGCAAAAGGTTCCCTTTGCCGCCTTTATGTTGCGAGGAGAGGCAGATTACTGGTGGGAATCGATAAAGCGTACTCAACCTGCCGCACTGAAGATGTCCTGGGAGAAGTTCCAAGAGCTGTTTAACGACAAATACTTTCCGAGAGTATTCGTCACATGAAGGAGGTGGAGTTCATCAAATTGGAGCAGAATAATATGACCGTGTCGCAGTACGAGGCAAAATTTGCGGAGTTATCCCGGTTTGCGTCCCACCTGGTGGATAATGAAGAAAGAATGACGCGGATGTTTTTAAGAGGTTTGAAGCCGGAGATACGTCAACATCTTGTTTCTCATAAACTGTGTTTGTATTCAGATGTTGTAAATAGGGCTCAGTTGGTGGAGCGCGATAACGAGACAACGCAACCAAAAGAGAGCAGCCGGCAAAATGATAATACCAGTGAGAGCAGTCATCGAAGCGGTGACAACAAGCGTGGAGGGAATCAACAGGCCAGAAATGGTAACCACTTCGGTGGTAATCAGGGCCAAAACAATAAGAATGGGCATTTCAAGAAGAGGAGATTCAACAATGATGGAAAGACGTCAGCACCAGCACCTGTCGTTAAGGAAGGAGAACGACCACCTATCATATGTTTCAAATGCGGAGGGGAGGGGCACATCAGTCCAAACTGCGCGATGCCGTCCAAAGCATGTTATAATTGTGGAAGAGAAGGTCATTTAGCCCGATTTTGTCGTTTACCGAAGACAAATTCAGCTAGGATGGAGGCACCAAAGGCCGTCCCAGAAAAGTCAAAACCGGTTGTGCAAGGGAGAGCGTTTGTTGTGAACTCCCAGAAAGCAAGGAACCCGAATGAGGTCATCACGGGTAAGCTTATCATAAACTCTAACGAAGTCTATACTTTATTTGATACCGGTTCTACCCATTCTTTTATTTCTCCTACTTGCGCTCATCGATTAAATTTGATTCCGGAGAAATTAGACTTTGACTTAGCTGTTGAAACTCCATTGGGAGAAACCTTCATTACATCCACGGTTTATAAGTCTTGTTTGGTTCAAGTTGGTACCCACACATTACCTGTCGATCTGATTTCATTAAAAATACTTGCATTTGACGTGATTCTAGGGATTGATTGGTTAACTACTCATCATGCAAAAATTGATTGTTTTCGTAAGGTTGTTAGCTTTCATATTCCTAATCGACCTATTATGCGAATTCAAGCAACCAAACCATTAAAATCAATCGCTGTCATCTCAAGCCATAAAGCTATTCGTTTATTGAAAAACGGATGTCAAGCTTTCTTAGCTCATGTCACAGATCTAAACAAAAATACGTCAGCTTTGAATGATATTTCTGTTGTTAATAAATTTCCTGACGTATTTCCCGAAGAACTTCCTGGCCTACCCCCAGAGCGTGAAATTGAATTTTGTATCGACCTTGAACCCGGTACAAAACCCATTTCCAAAGCCCCATATCGAATGGCTCCTATTGAACTTCAGGAGTTAAAGACCCAACTGCAGGAATTGTTAGACATTGGTTTTATTCGTCCTAGTACTTCTCCTTGGGGTGCTCCTGTTCTGTTCGTGAAGAAGAAAGATGGGAGTATGCGACTTTGTATTGATTATCGGGAGTTGAATCATGTCACCATCAAAAATAGGTACCCATTGCCACGTATTGATGACCTGTTTGACCAGTTGCAAGGAGCACAATTCTTTTCAAAGATCGATCTTCGTTCTGGATATCATCAGCTGAAGGTTAGAACTGAGGATATTCCAAAGACTGCCTTCAGAACTCGGTATGGGCATTATGAATTCTTAGTTATGTCTTTTGGATTGACTAATGCTCCTGCTGCCTTCATGGATATGATGAACAGGGTATTCAAGGAATATTTGGATCACTTTGTGGTCGTCTTTATCGATGACATCCTTGTTTATTCCAAAAGCCGTGAAGATCATGAGCAACACTTGAGGCTGGTACTCCAAAAGCTTCGTGAATACAAACTTTATGCCAAGTTGAAGAAATGCGAGTTCTGGCTGGAAGAGGTAGCATTCCTTGGGCACGTAGTATCAAGTCGTGGAATATCTGTTGACCCGGCAAAGATTGAAGCTATTCAAAGCTGGGAGCAACCTAAATCAGTGACCGAAGTACGTAGCTTTCTTGGTTTAGCTGGTTATTATCGGAGATTCGTGGAAGGATTTTCTCGAATCGCTACTCCATTAACTCAGCTGACTCGGAAAGATACAAAGTTCGGTTGGAGCGAAGAATGTGAGCAGAGTTTTCAAGAACTCAAGAGGAGACTCATTTCAGCACCTGTTCTAACAATACCATCTGGCTCGGAGGGATTTGTCATCTACAGTGATGCTTCGAGCAAAGGGTTGGGATGCGTTCTCATGCAACATGGAAAAGTCATAGCCTATGCATCAAGACAACTCAAGGAATATGAGAGGAATTATCCTACTCATGATCTAGAGTTGGCAGCTGTTGTCTTTGCACTTAAAATTTGGAGGCATTACTTGTATGGGGAGAAGGTGGAGATCTTTACGGATCATAAAAGCCTCAAATATTTCTTCACTCAAAAGGAACTCAACATGCGACAACGACGTTGGCTTGAACTGTTGAAAGATTATGATCATACCATTCAATACCATCCTGGAAAAGCGAACGTGGTAGCTGACGCATTGAGTAGAAGATCATATGCAAGTACGAGTGCGATATTGTCAACACAAAGGCCCATTTTGTGTGATTTGCAAAGGATGGAGATAGAGTTAAAGACTCCAGGGACCCATGTGATGATGGCGAATATACGAGTAGAACCGACTTTAATCGATAAAGTTAAAGCTGCTCAAGCTACAGACCTGGAGCTGATGCGTATGAGGAAGAAAGTGCAAGAAGGTGCTATGCCGGAAGCAAGAATCGATGAAGAAGGAATACTTCGAGTCAACTCCAGACTTTGTGTTCCTAACAACCCTGATTTAAAGTATGAAATCATGATGGAGGCGCACAACACACCGTTTGCAATCCATCCTGGAAGTACCAAAATGTATCATGATCTTCGTCATACATTTTGGTGGAGCAATATGAAGAGAGAGATAGCGTTGTTTATCTCAAGGTGTCTAACTTGTCAACGAGTCAAAGCGGAGCATCAAGTACCAAAAGGTCCATTGCAACCACTTGAAATTCCAGAATGGAAGTGGGAGCACATTACCATGGATTTCGTTACCGGTCTTCCTAGGGTTTCTCAAGGTATTGATGCGATTTGGGTCATTGTTGATAGATTGACCAAGTCTGCTCATTTCTTACCGATACGAGAAACTTATACACTTGAACGTCTTGCTCGTATGTACATAAACGAGATTGTAAGACTGCATGGTATGCCAGTATCCATAGTTTCTGACCGAGACCCAAGATTCACTTCACGATTTTGGGTTAGTTTACAAAAAGCTATGGGCACGGAGTTACGATTTAGTTCAGCATATCATCCTCAGACGGACGGACAATCAGAGAGGACTATTCAAACTCTTGAAGATCTATTAAGACTCTGTGTCTTTGACTTCAAGGGAAGTTGGGACAAGTTCTTACCATTGGTGGAGTTTTCCTACAACAACAGTTATCAAGCAAGTATTGGCATGGCTCCATTCGAAGCATTGTATGGAAGAAAATGTCGTTCTCCAGTATGCTGGGATGAGGTGGGTGAAGCAACGTTGTTGGGACCGGAGTTGGTACGTATGACTACAGAAAAGATTCAAACGATCCGACAACGTATAAAAACCTCACAAGATCGACAAAAGAGTTATGCTGATCTTCATCGAAAGGACGTGGAATTTGATGTAGGAGATCATGTGTTCTTACGTGTTGCTCCATGGAAAGGAGTTACGAGATTTGGAAAGAGAGGAAAGCTCAATCCTCGATTCATCGGTCCATTTTTAATCCTCGATCGAGTAGGAACTGTGGCTTATAGACTCGCTTTACCGCCAAGTATGTCTCGTGTTCATAACGTTTTTCACATATCCATGTTACGCAAATATGTGGAAGACCCGAACCACATTATTGAGTTAGAACCGGACGAAATAGCGGAAGATTTGACGTATGAAGAAGTTCCTGTTCAAATCTTGGATAAGAAGGAACATATTCTACGCTCCAAGGTTATACCGCAAGTCAAAGTTTTGTGGAGAAACCACGATGTTGAGGAAATGACTTGGGAGTTAGAATCTGAAATGAAATCAAGGTATCCTTACCTCTTCGACATACCAGGTACGTACCCTAATTTCGAGGGCAAAATTTCATAAGAAGGGGAGGTTGTAAGACCCCAACTTTTATAAATAAAGATGAATTTTCTATAAATATCATTTTTGAATATTATGGAGTTAATTTGATATAATGTTATAGTTGTGGGTAATATTTATAAATTTTGCAAAGTACGCAAGTTGTTATATAATATTCGATTGGTCGGGAAATATTCGTTTTACAGGAAATATTCGTACAACGACACAATCATTGGTGGACCCCACAACGGAATTATTGTCGGATTGAGAAAACGACAAAAATATTTTATTAAAAATAACGGCGAAAATTTTACCATTGTTACTGTTGAACTACTCGGTAGTAAAAGTACAGTAATACGTGTGGTTGCATAGTAGCACACGGTATTGATTATTAATGCTTATGTGAGAAGTCACTCAGTTTGATTCAATTATTGTCAGTTAATAATATGAATTATTTAGCGATAATGACGTTTTGTTTTATTCGTATTATTAACGTAATAAAACAGAAACATCTTTTTATATAAAACAGAATACTTTATTAAAGTTATTCTATAAATAGAATATATTATATTTTATTTAAAAGATTTTTCTTTAAATATGGACCGTCAGATTAAAGTAATCAATCTGGACCGTTCATGGATTAGTTACTATGCATTCTATTTTTCTATAAATAGCAGCTCATTCCTTCATTATTTCTTACGAATTCACTGAACTCTAGAGAGAGAAACTATAGAGAGAAACTATAGAGAGAGAGAAGAAGAGTATTCTGCTACTTAACTACTTCCTTATTTCAGCTCGTCTTTAAAACGGTAAGGGGTGTTATTTTTTCTTATTCATGAAGAGAACTGTTGTTATTCCATTTCTTATTATTCTGTTGGAATTACCTGTATACGCGGTCTACCCTATACTTGGTGACATTCTTCTATTATTCTGTTGGAACATTCTGTCTGTGTGTTTTACACCGGACCTGGTTCCGTTTTTATTATTATTCTGTTGGAACATCCTGTCTGTGTGTTTTACACCGGACCTGGTTCCGTTTTTATTATTATTCTGTTGGAACATCCTGTCTGTGTGTTTTACACCGGACCTGGTTCCGTTTTTATTTATTATTCTGTCGGAATATCCTGTCTGTGCGTTTACGCCGGACCTGGTTCCATTATTTATTATTCTGTTGGAATAACCTGTCTGTGCGGTCTATCGCATGCATGGTGATTTCTTTTGTTATTCCATTCTTTATTATACTCAGTTGGTTAAGTTTTGACTTCTATACTCCATGAAATTTATGGAATATCCTTGACATTTGCGCTTCATCTAGTATCTATTCATGAAAATATTTTCTGATCATTCTTGAATTTTACTCCACAAAGCAGTATCATGTTGACAATTTGGACGTTGTTAATTCTTGGATAAATTAATTCTTGAACTTGTTTTATTGAATTCTTATATCATTGTCATCATCCTCATGTTTATATTCTGTTAAAAGTCATCTGTGGCCTGTAGTGCATAGATGGACTTGGTATGATTATGACCAGGGATTATTCGGTGTAATCATGACCGTAATGTTACAAATGATGTGGTAAAAGTCCTCATTGGCCCGTAGTGCATTGATGGATAGTTGTTGGCATGATCATGACCATTAATGAATACACGAATATCCTTGGCCGTAGTGCAGGGGTGATTCGATGATGTGGATTATTTTATTAAGCTGAGTCCCAGCGATCACAGTGTTGAAAAACCTTTTAAATCATAAAAGATAGTAGAGTTTATTTTCTACTTGACTCTTTTAATGGATTGCTTGTTCCGCTGCAGTTAAACTTGATGTCTATTATATTTTATCAGTTTAACATTGTTGAAGGCTAATGATAATTTATTTTGCATTATCTTAGTCATAATATTTCTTACTGGGCTAGTTGAGCTCACCCTTTCTTTCACTGTTCTCTTCAGGAAATGAGAACGTAGCTGGGGCAAGTCGGGGAACGGAGTGATGGTCCGAATGATAGTATTAGTTAGTAGTCCTCACTATTCTATGTAATGGTGTGTTAATAAATGTAATGAGGACTTCTTTTGAGTATGAATACTCTCTAGAAGATAATATTTGTATTCAAACTCACAGTTTATGTTTTATCGTATTGTACACGACAGTTGTATTAGTAAGTTGTATTTGTATTCTGTACTATGTATCTGACGACCCAAGATGGGTGATGTATACCTAATTTTGGGGGCGTCACACATAAGTTTTTTTTTCCCTTTATAAAAGCCAATAACAACATAAAAGAAAACTTATAAGTTTTTATTCTTTTTTTTTCTCATTAAATTTTTTTTTTCTTTTAAAACTCAAAAACACAGTTTTAATATTAATTGTGAAATTCATTTGTGTTGGGCTTCATATTTTATATAATGGGTTGTCCATATTGGGTCATATACCGGTCCATTATATCCTAATCGTTCGTGATAAACCCTTAAATTTAATAGAATTTAGTCACTATCTTGCCAAATGTCAACCAAGGCATTATGTAATTACCATATCCAATATTAATTTTTATGTGGTATTTATCTTTTGTCAATAATTTTTTTTTATATAATTCTAATTAAAAATTATAATTCTATTGAGTCGATGAAAATAAATTATAAATAAAGATAAATAATAAAGATACACATTCTATCTTACTAAATGCTCGTTTTTCTATTGTTAACTCATCTTGATACTTGTTCATATTTTCACATCGGAGGTACCCCTGACATCCTAAAATCGTCAAGTGCTTTCTGGTTGTTCTTTTTGTACAATTACACGTGTTGTTGAATGTGCGGACAAATTCAAGCGTTCTTTATATTTGTAATAATATTCTTTCAAATTAGAAACATTAAATAAAAAAAAGAGGAAAAAAAAAAGTATTAACACGCTAGAACTTCAAAAGAAGAAACTTTGCGATCGACTAACTAAATGTATATATTTTAATTTTTTTTTTTTTATAAAAATGATGTACAACAAACTTAAGGACAAAATAAATAGATAGCAAATGTATTTAATTAAATTTATATGTATAAGGGTAATATAGTTTTTTTAAAACATATTAGAACGTGCAACTATCATTTTAAAATGTGCATATATCAATACTCATTTAATATTGTGCGTCAATAAATCGAAAGTAATAGGTAATGATAAAGACTCTTTTTATAGTCACGGAAGATTAAAGATAAGTTTATCTTATTTTAATTTCTTTTTTTAAGTTATCCCCGTGCCCTAAGTCATAATTATAAATGAGATTTAGAATATTATAAAGTTAATCAATTATATCAAGTATATTGATAAAATTATTAACGTAATTTGTAATAAAAAATTAATATATAAAGTTATAAGAAATGTTATTTTTTGTGAAATAATATTTGTTCTATAAAATAAAATATAGCGTGTCAATATTTAATCGGAACTACACTACTAGTATTTTGCAAAATGGACTGGACAAGCACAAAATTTAAACCAGTCATCATCTGCAGCTTCAGTTATCCGTCTTCCGCCTCCTAACCTCTTTATTTCTTTTCTTTAGAAGTACCAAAAATGTCAATCCTCCAATTGTCCCTCTCAATTCCAACATCTCCGCATAATCTTTCATCATCTAGGGTTCTATCTGCCCAAACCCACTTCTCCCTCATCCCCAAATTCTCCCACCTCTCACTGAATACCACCACCCTTATAACGACGTCGACTGCAATTATTCGAATGGGCGGTGGCCCAAGAACATTCCCAGGCGGCGTCTCCAAGTGGCAGTGGAAACGAATGCAAGCCAAGAAATCCAAACAACTCCTAAAGGCTAGACTTACCCGCGAGCGCCAAATCTACGAAATGCGCAAGCGAGCCGAGCTCAAAGCCGCCGTTTCCGAGCTCGAAAGGCCGTGGGAAGATGTCGAAAACGCCCCTAAATTGTTTTCGGCTGGCGCTGATGAGCAAGTCAAAGTCTTGGCTGATAGGTTTCAGAGGCCTGGTGGGTTTGATTTGTGGTCTGAGAAAGATGGTCCCCAGTTGTTTCAAACTGTGGATGGTATTAAACCCCACGGGATAATTGGGGATAATTTGGACAGTGTAGATGAATTTGGGAGTTCAATTTCTTATTTAGGGAATGGAAGGCAAGAGAAAATGGGGGTATCAAGAAGTAGGTTTAAGAAAAATTTGAGTAGTGGGTCAGATGAAGATGATGCCAAGACAACAAACATATTAAATGAGAGAAGAAGTGGAGAGGGTTCTAAGGGGAAATTGAGGAAGAAGGATTTGTTTAGTGAGTTCTAGTGATACCATTAATGGGTTGGATTCGAGAGTAGTTGGTATGGATGAGGAGAAAATTGGGAGGACTGGGGGATTGCTTGCTTAAAATGAACACTTTATTAGAGGAATGCGGTCTCAGAAATTGGAAGGTTCAAATTCAGAAGTTTATGATATGAATTTGCAACATGATGACAGTTACGGATTTCAAGATGAGAAGTGGGCAGGTGAATGAGCTTTGTGTAATAAAGATTACTTTAAAAATACTCATTGTAGCTTTGGTATAATGGCGAGGAACAATTAGTTGAGCTAGGAGGGGGTTAGTAAGATTCCTCAGCTAACTTATGTATGTAATCAGGAAAATAATTTTGAGGAGCATTGGATCCGCAGTTATTGTTTTTCATGATTCCAAGTTACCAGCATGAAGTGTTGCACTTCCAAGACTGCCATGTGGTAATTTTAGATAGATGTGATCAAAATTTGGAAGATGATCAGGTAACTAAAATGACCCATCATTGTTCCAAAAAGTACATGTATAGACGTAACTTGTTGCTTTAACTTTTGCCATTCAGATTGTATATTGGGTCTTGATAAGTGTTCTAGTCATCAACCGAAAATTGGCTTGTATTGAAGTATTCACTATAAGTGTTTTCAAAGAGAAATTATATCATATTCATTTGAGTTACAGTAACTGTAATATTTGATTTTCAGTAATTGTTTGGCGAAACTGTTTGTTGAACTTTGCTCCAATTTTTGGGAATTATAATTCTTAGGAGACCTTGTCAAAATGGATTAGATAGAGATGCCAAAACAAAATATAAAAGATCTTGAGAATACAAAATCAGTTGGATGCATCTTGCCCACCTGATTATTTCGAAAGGGCACTAGACACTTCCTCTGGTTGAAATTGAGAACTTAAAAAGGATTCAAGAAATTTAGCTTATTTATCTTTTATCATACAGGCATAACTTTGCATGGTCCTCTTACAACACAACAGCACCGGAATAAACTAAATACAAGACTAAAGATGGCTTGTCACTGCTCAAGTGCAAATGACCTCAACTAGGTTGGTTTATTTTGGTTACATGTCAGATATGTGCTCTAGGGAAATTACCTTCATAGAATATTGGTTAAGTACCATGTGGTAATGGGTAATAAGGACAGAGCTACCTTGTGTGAAGTCATTAACTTTTAATAAATGCAAGGAAGTAAAGCAGTTTTAATTAGAAGTCTTTTAAGAGGATGAAATTAAAAAACAAAATGAAATCTTTAGACCAAATTTCATATGTAGGTGAACAAATATTAGTGTGTTTATATAATTGAACAAGTAATACAATCATAGTAAAGGTCTTAGAATGGTATGAAAATATAATCAACCAATTCAAGCCTCATTCTTTGACATAACAATGAAGTTGGACACTCGAGGTTGCTTGTGTCAATCCCCATACTTGGCGCCAAACTGACCTATCAAAATAAATAAATAAAGTTGGATATTTAAGTAAATAGTTAACTGACCTGGTAGTTCAGAAATATAAGATCCTCTATGGTGCATTTTCATTTGATTATGCAGTAGTATATGATTTGTTTTTGAAGAGCATATAACCGAACAAATTAAATTTGAAATAAGAAAGTTAATGTAGAGACTAGATTAAAGTTGAAAAAGTAAAGAAAAACCTCTTGAATTCAATGTTTGTACCAGATCCCCAATTTGATTTGAAAACCTAAATATCTTTCCTTTTCATTGAACTGTCCTTGGGGATAATGAGTAGTCCCTTTTGAGGGCTTAGACTTCAGAGTTGATCACTCCTTTATCCAAAGTATTTATCAAGCACAAAAGAGGTTTATCCACTTATTTATCTTTTTTTTTTTGGTTTAAATGGAAAAGCTTGTATAAATAAAATTTATGTTCTCTCATTTACAACATGTAAGTTAGTTGGACACTTACTTAAAGTTATGATGTTAAGGTTTTGAGTTCGAATCTTGACGGAAGAGGATTCTAAGAGTACAATGGTCACTTTTGTATTTTACTCTTATTAGTAATAACCACAAATAAACTCGGTCTTCGATTTTCAATTGGTAGGGGCTTGTGTGGCTATGTTTTGTGAAGACCTAATGGTTTTTCTGTATGTATATGTGGGCACGGAGTTGCTTTCTTAGCATTTTTGTTAATATTTTGGAAAAAATAACCAAGACAGACAAGAAAGTTATTGCTTCCTTCTAGATCAATGAAATGTTGGGAACTTGTAATCTTTGCAGAATCATGTTGTAATTGGTGGATATGGAATAGGAAGTGAGTCAAGTGACCTTATGCTGCAGTTGAAAAGGAATTATTTAGTTAACATGTTAAGTGTCTATATAGTAGAGATGAGCATAATAAATTTGGAGATTGAAATTGGAGACGAAGATGGCTCAGAGTAAAGCTTAGTTTATAGAATCCATGTTAATCTGCATGTTTTTTTGGAAATGGTGGAAAGTGAGGATAAAATATACTAACTGACAATGATCCATGACAGTAATTCTAGACGAACTCTAGATTTTCTTGTGACAGGTTTTGTTTGTAGTGCAGCCAGATGAACAGCTTCCATCCCCAATTAGAAAAAATATGCCTCTCGCTTTTGGAATGTTGCATCAGTGGAATTTGGACAAGAGTACTGGTGACAGTATTTTTACTCACAAGGGTGGGAGAAATGGTAGAGGCCTTGTGGAATACTACTATCTAAAGGAAACACTAGTCATGTTTAGAGAACTTTCAAGGTAGAAATGTATACGTGAATACCCTTATGTTGTATGTCTGCATGTTGCTGATATTTCTCTCCCCTAATTCTTTCTAGGTGTGCTTTTAGGACACATGATGAGAGAAATAGATACACTATTACAATTAAGATAGTTATCATTTTATTTTATTTTTGATAAGATGGTACTATTTCAATTAAGATAGTTATAATTTTTTCTTGTCTTTAATAAGTAAGATAGTTGTCATAGTTGTATTGAATATTTTCTGAATTCTAGATAACTCAGTCTAGTAGTGTTATTCTTCAGTTTCAGTCTGCTTAAAGCTCAAGACTTCAACTAAGCTTACTTCACACTCAATGAGACACATGCTTGTGTGTGCACTAATTTAATCCTTGAAAATGTGAATGAATATACAAGAATCTTCTCTACTACTCAGTGGTAGAAGCAATTAACCAAGCAAAACGGAAAAGACACAACTACCCAACCATTTTTCCTTAGAAATCAAGCACAATGATTCCACTTCATTTTACATGTGGTTTTCCTATTCCCAAGTAACTATTGCCCAGAAGAAGAAAAAATGAAATTCAAAACTAAAAGTTGGAAAATGTGAATCATAGCCACAGGCATGGTTTCTAAAAGAATCCCAACTGAGATCATGGTAATCCACTTTCATGGATCTTATCTCTAATTGTCAAATCTATCTATGACTTATGTTGAGTCAATCTAACCCACTTTCATGGATCTTATCTCTAATTGTCAAATCTATCTATGACTTATGTTGAGTCAATCTCTCTCAACATTATCTCTTAGGTGATGAAAAGGAGTAGATGAAAGCACAAATAAAAACACATGGAAAAGTAAACTATTAAAAAAGTCATTGGTCATCTTCTTGTTATTGCTTGGTGCACAACAATAATAATAATAATGATGTCCCCATAATCTTTACCAAAGAGATTACTTAATCGAGTTAGGGTTGCACTCCAACATTAAAGGTATGGACAACATTCTAGACACACCACTAGAACCCCATAAGCTATTTTATATGTTAGTTACTAATTGCAGAGTTTGAATTTTATGTTTTGATCTTTAAAGCTCGGTCACTAGTTTATGGGTACAATATTTTAATCAAATTTCTTCTGTTAATTAATCAGAGTTAGACCATGAGAGCTAAGTGTATATTGTAATACCTGTGTCCTGCAGTGTGAGCCATATGTCAAAGTCCTTTTACCATACTGTTAATGAGTTAAACCTTTTCTTTTGACTTCATTGCATTTATTGAGCCATTATACTCTTGAGTGCTAGTGTTTGAACAAGTACTAGCTGTTGTCCACCTGAACTAATCCCCAAAAGATATACACTAAAACAAAGTAAATATGATCTTATAACCAGTCCCGTGTTACTCAAAATGATCTTGGTATCATTTATTCATTTCTCTGAAATTCTAACTCCTCGTATAGTCCATTTCTGTGTGTTCTTTATAACTCTCTGTACCTGAGAAAGAAGTAGCCTAATAGATGAGAAATAGGAATCACATCCATATATAGAAACTACAGTATGGAACTTGTACAGAAAAGTTGGACCATGAATGCTATCTAAAATTTCTTCCTCTATAAACTTGTTAGAAAACCATGTCTTCTTGTCAATTTCTTCCGAGTGTAGACTTTGTTGTCATGTAATTGATTTTTTAACTTTTTCCAAGGAACCCGAGTACAATCATTCAGCCAATAATACACTGAAAAAATTCCCATCACTTTCAGATCATTCCTTCTGAAATGACATTGAACTCGGCCCTATTCAATTCTCGATGCTACTTTTAGGGTATATGGATAGATCACTTATTTTTCCCTTTTGTTGGTGCAATATGTGTGGACCACCTTGTCAAAACTAACTTTAAGATACTTAGTTTCATGGATACAAGGTATAGTGCACATTTTTGGGTCGGTAACCGTGGGTTCTACATCTTCAAATTAAAGAAAAGGTGCCACACAATCTATATTAGAACAATAATCCAGAAATCTTTTTGAGATTAAGGTGACCTGAAACATTGGTTACTTTAGCACAGTAAAATTGGTGCAGAAAGTGACTTCAGGTTTTACTATAATCATATACTAGTAGTAAATTTCAGAGGCTTACCTTGGTGTTTATGTTCCTCAAGCAAGTTCACGAAATGTGGAGAGTTCTAAAGGCTTTAAAAGTCTTGAAGTGAAATATACATATACGTACTAGCAACAGTCCCGTGCCTCCGGCACTATGGACGGTGGGATTTATCCAAACTTTGGACGGCTAGCATGATTTATTAGGATGAGCGGGAAATTCAAAATCATTTGTATTTTGTTATATATATATATATATATATATATATATATATATATATATATATATATATATAACTGTAATCCTTTAGCAAAAGCTAGATTCTGGAAAGCTTGCATACTAATCCTATTGAGAAATCATAGTATTAGAAGCGAGTAAATTTTACTATAAAATTATATCAAGAGATAATAAAGCAGGTCGAAAACAAATAATGTTTTCCTTGTAATTGTTCTTTTCTGTATTTTAATAGAGTAGAAAGATTGTTGACTGCACTTTAACTGATTCACATCTAATTAAGATTTTAATATTTGAACTATAATATAGTAATAGTGTAGTACAACCCCCCCCCCTCCCCCCTCCCCCCTCCCCCCTCCCCCCTCCCCCCAAAACAAAAAAAGTGTCGTTTACATATATACTGTGATCCGTAGCAAAAGCTAGCTTTTTGAAAGGGGAACAAAAACTATATATCCCGATTGTCATGTCATATTTTTAGAAGGGGGAACAATTAACATTTAAATTACATCAATAGATAATAAAGTAGGATGAAAAAGAATATTTGTCTTCCTTGATATTGTTCTTTTCGAAATTTTGATAGAGAACAAATATTAGTTCAATGTACTTTAACTAGATTTGCATCCGAGTAAGATCATAATCTTTGGCATATGAGCTATAATATTGATATAGTGTAGATGAATACCATGCTTTAAACCCACCCCCCATGCAATGGGTGCGAGAAGCAGGTGGAACAGAGAAATGGCTGCTGCTGTTGCCTGCCTGTTCTTTCTTAAACTTTTGTTGCAAGTTCAGAAAAATATTGCCTTGATTTTTATGAAGCAGCCAGCAATGCCTGAATTGTGTATTTAAAACCTCCACCCAAGTTTTTGTTTTTTGAAGAGTGCAAAAGAGGAAAGGAAGAAGTGCAACCATGGTCCATGATAGTAAGGCCTCAAACTACTTTTTGACTTTACCCCCTTTAAGACACTGTTAGTTACATAGATGCTATTCCCTCATAGAGGCCAACAATCAAATGTGAGTGGAATAATTTTACTTTTTCCTCTATCATAATTCTTGAAAAGAGTTTTATATTCATTTACTTGGCTCTTATTTAGTGAGCCTTAGATTAACGAATCCTATATAAGAAGTACAAAACCAAAGCTGCAACCCCACCATCAAACTCTGCATTATCATCATACGTATATCCTCTCCTTTTTAGTATTTAAAAGCATACTTGACAATTACTAGTGATAACTGAAAGATGAAGCAAATAAAGAAAGAAGAACAGTTCAATCTCGATGAAGAGAAATGGGTACATGATTCTTCTGTGGATCATAAAGGAAAGGTTCCTCTTCGAGCTTCAACTGGTGCATGGAAGGCATCACTCTTCATTATTGGTAAGAATTACCATATGCAATCTCTATATCATTTGTATTTTATGCTTCTTGAACATGCGAATATGGTGACCTATCATACTGTTATCTTTGCGTATTTCAATTTCTTAGGATATGTGCCATCGCCATGTATATTTTTTCCTTTTCCAGTTAATGAGCTTATGAAACTAGTTGCCTTTATAACATGAAGAAAAGCTACCACTCAAGAGTAGTACAACGTAATATATATAGGAAAAGAAGATTTAATTAAAAAAGAGAGAGATTACTAAATGATAACGTGGGGATGATAAATCCTCCTAAACTAGAAAAAGTTGAAAAATAGAAAGCCCTCAGAAGAGGGCTGCCCTCCAATCCCACTGCAAAACTGAACACGAAATCCCACAAAAAGCACCCATGGCTGAATACCACACAGAAGCCAGGAAAATGACCTTGTTTCAAAGGTGCATTGTAAAATAATTACTAACAAAACAAGAGTTGATGAGAAGCACCATTCTCAGATGTGACAACACAACCCTTACCTATTGTTTGCGGCAGTCTGCAGATATGCTGCACCTTTGTGCTGTCATATTAGACAGACTGCAAAATCTGCTTAAGCTTGCAGTTCATGTTTTGTCTTACTTGGAAAACACGTGTTTCAAGATGGTAATTCAGAATGCTAGATTACAACTTTGCTTTGTTTCACTTACACTAGCAAAATACATAATATGGCTCAATTAGTCAATCCCCAGGTGTATTGAAAGCCTGGTTTTAACCTATCGGAGTTCAGCATGCAGATTATGTGGAAGCAAGCTAAGTTCTCAACAATCAACACAGGGGTCTCTCTGCAGCACAAATAAATTACTTGTTCCTGCTGTACAGCCTACTCATCAGTAGATTAGCATTCCTACCAGACCTCAAGCATCCTTTTACCCCCATTAAAGTTGCAGTGCATTGTTCATTCTTCGGGTGTCCATCCATTTCTGGAAGGACAACATAAAATCTTATTCCCACTTATTGTCATATCCCTAAGCAAGATTTCGTCCATTCGCATCACATCTCAATCTTCAACTAGCATATATGACCTAATCAAAGCCTCTTGTTGTGCTAGCCAACATACTTTCTTCTCATAACTTTTAAGTCCTTTGTTTTTCGGACTGAGCTTTTACTTGCTACTGTTCATAATATAGCATGAGATATGTGTCCCCTGAACTCTTGTTTTTCACTCGTATCCATCCTTTTGTTCAGTGGCTGATATACAAGGTATATCACTTAGTGCATGCCTGACATCACTTTACCATAAACATTTGATTGAATAAGAGTAAGTAAATCATATTTGCAGCCAAAAAAAGACAAACTAAATAGTAACAATCCACCTTAGGGATGTGCCTCACACTAGCTATTAGTTGGATTCTATCCTAACCTAAAAGAATAACAAAAGGTTCAAAACACAACTGTTGACTAGACTGATATATTCTTTTTAACATATCTGAATAGATTTGAAGCCCTAGAATTAAAGTTGTACTAGGTTATGCTTTTTAGGCTAAAATGGTATGGGTGCAATTTTTTTCACTGTTCATGTTCAATGGTCTGATTAATGTTTACATTAGGCTATCTGTTAAAAAATTTAGAACCTGATTATACGGAAAAAGGGGAGGAGTTATGCACACTTAAAAAAATGGAAATTTAAAGTAAAATGAAATTTACTGATTTACATCATTAAAAAATGCATGTTTTCCCTTCTTTATCTTTAAATAACACATTTTTAGATGTCCCAATTACTGTAACCACAAATTTTTGTTTTTATTTTTATCTTTTGCAGTAATTGAGTTCAGCGAGAGGTTGAGTTACTTTGGGATAGCAACAAGTTTAATCATATACCTCACCAAGGTGCTTCATCAAGACCTCAAAACAGCAGCAAAGACTGTCAACTATTGGTCTGGTGTAACCACTGTGATGCCACTGGTGGGAGGGATAGTAGCCGATGCTTACTTGGGCCGATTCTCCACAGTTCTCATCTCATCCATTGTTTACCTCCTGGTAATCTTAATTTCTGCTTAATTCTACTGAAAGAATATCTTAAAAAACCCATGAGTCCTATCCTGAGTTGGAATATACATATCCAGAATTAACTTGGACTCTTGCTATACAATCGATCATTCAGTTCCAGTCCCACTGAACCAAGTTCTTTCACTACAACTTTATAAAAAAGAGGGAAAATGTCATTCATAAAGTGTTCTGGTTTTGAAATATGGGACAGTAAGGAACCTTTGTGACATGATCAGAGAGACTCAAAATAATTGACAGGTTTTTCTTTTATTAATCTTTAAGACTGCCACTTTCAAGTCAGTTTGTATGTGTAATTCATAAAGCTTTGAAATTATGTGCTCAATTTATCAACAAATTAAAGGAGAATAGTGAAGTGTCATTGCTTTTCCAAGATATGGAAACATAATGCTAAACATACATAAAAAACACTGTAAGAGTTAAGTTTGCCTCTTTCAATATCTTGTGATTGATCCAATTAAATGTAAATTTTCTTGCTCATTTAAAAACAGGGTTTACTTCTGTTGACAATGTCGAGAGTAATCCCGAGCTGGAAACCTTGTGCCTCTGGCCTTTGCCACAAACCTAGGAAGGTCCATGAAGTGGTCTTTTTCCTTGCAATATACTTAATCTCTCTAGGAACTGGAGGGCACAAGCCCTCTCTGGAAAGCTTTGGAGCGGACCAATTTGATGATGATCATCCTGAAGAAAGAAGACAGAAGCTGTCCTTCTTCAACTGGTGGAACTGTGGCCTTTGCTCTGGACTATTAGTTGCTGTAACACTAATTGTTTACGTGCAAGACCATGTGAGCTGGGGTGTTGCAGATATTATCCTTACATCTATAATGGCTTTCACGATAGTAATCTTCTGCAGTGGAATGCCATTTTATCGCTTCAGGACCCCATCAGGGAGCCCATTAACACCGATGCTACAAGTCCTTGTGGCAGCAATT
The DNA here is from genome assembly GCA_016801055.1 of Panax notoginseng. Classification (NCBI taxonomy): domain Eukaryota; kingdom Viridiplantae; phylum Streptophyta; class Magnoliopsida; order Apiales; family Araliaceae; genus Panax; species Panax notoginseng. Next base: position 5,332,228 of record CM029014.1, on the reverse strand, counting down.
ACCAAAAGAAACCTTCCATATCCTTCTAGCCCATCTCAACTGTATGAAGTTCCCAAATCAGCAATGACTCGAGGGAGGCTTCTATGCCACACCAAGAACCTTAAGTAAGCAACTTAACGTACAGTTGTGTAATTTTGTTGCATAATACCATGTTTTCCTTGTAACAAACAATCCGAGAACATTTATCTCTATTGTCAAAGCTACAATTGAAGAACTGAAATTTTGATGCATGTGTATCCCTATTTGTTTTTAGGTTTATCGACAATGCTGCAATCATTGAAGACAAACCAAGTTCCATTGAGAAGCAAGAAAATCCATGGAGACTCGCAACAGTGACCAATGTTGAGGAAATGAAGCTCGTTCTGAAGGTGATTCCCATTTGGCTAACTTCTTTACCATTCGGTATTTGTGTAGCACAAACGTCAACATTCTTCATCAAACAATGCACTGTGATGAACCGACACATCACCCACAATTTCCTCATCCCACCAGCCTCAGTTTATTGCATTTCTGCCATTGGAATGATCATCTCAGTCATCATTTACGACAAAATCCTCGTCCCAATATTAAGACGCGCAACAGGAAACGAAAGAGGCATCAACCTCCTCCAGAGAATAGGCATTGGAATGGTCTTCTCATTTGTAACAATGGTAGTATCAGCCTTGGTAGAAAGAAAGAGACTAAGTATTGTGGACAAGGATCCAGTAAAGGGATCATTATCGATGAGTGTATTTTGGTTAGCTCCACAATTCCTCATCATTGGGATGGGAGATGGATTTAGTTTAGTGGGATTACAAGAATACTTCTATGACCAAGTCCCAGATTCAATGAGAAGTTTAGGCATTGGTTTGTATCTAAGTGTGCTGGGGGTTGCAAATTTCCTTAGTAGCTTTTTGATCACTATAGTGGATCGAGTAACGGAGAAAGGTGGAAAAAGCTGGTTTGGAAAGGATTTGAATAGTAGCCGGTTGGACTATTTTTACTGGTTGTTGGCTGCCATGATTGCTGTCAACTGTGGCGTCTATGTGGTGGTGGCACGGAGATACTCTTACAAGAACGTGCAGAAAAAGGCGGCTGTGGTCGTGGCTGATTGTTATGAAGGTGATGGCATAGAGGCAATAGCTTGATACAGACTCCTATCCTATATGTTTAATCGTCTACTTCTACATTGCTAAGGTCATGGCAGCAGTATATTCAAGAACCGTAGTGTTGATTTCAGGTTCAATAATTAATGGGGGAAGAAATATTAGTGTTGTAACTGCTGCTTAGAATTAGGGTTTGTTAGACCTGTTTCAGCTTTGTTTTTCTTTTTCTTTTTCTGATTCTATACTCGAAATGCTCCATTTTCTAAGGACAAACAAGCTCTCTTTCCAACATCAAAAAGAAAAAGAATCTTTTGTTATGTATTACTATTAGTATTTATAAATAATTTCTATATATATATATATATTAATACATAAAATTATAAGGTTGTTTCATCATATCAAATACAAAAAATTAAGTACACAAGCTCCCTCCCACATGCTCGTAATTTTTTAGAGCTTTTAACATAAGATGTGAAAAAGTGGAAAATGCAAACGGCAGATAAATAAAGATGATACCACTTTCAAAATACAAAAATTATGTAGTAGTAGTAGTAATTTACAATGAATCCTTGCGCATTTGTATCGTGGGTGAATGAATATTCATTTTGTATCATTACTTGGTATTAAAGAATCTCATCTCATCTCATTTATTTTAGATAATTAAAGCAAGAATAAGTCTTGGCAGACAGATTTTTTTTGGACCGGAAAATTGGACCGGTCCAATTTTTTATTTTTATTTTTTGCTTTTCTTGTCTCCTTAAAAATGTATATTATTTATTCTAACTGAAATTTTTATAAAATAAAGTGTAATTTGAATACATATACTGTGACGCCCCCAAAATAGGTATACAACACCCACTCTGAGTCGCCAAATACATGGTGTAACGACCCCAAAATAGGTTCATTCCACCCAACCCATTCTGAGTCGTCAAATACATGGTACAGAAAACAACTACAACTTTATTACAACAATTGTCGTGCAAAATACAACAACACATATGCTGTGAGTTTGGATACAAATATATACCAAATGTGACATTGGACACCATCATGTATCAGCACCTCACAAAGGTACCTTACATAAAGGTACAGTCAAAAACTGTTTTAGAAACTAGAATCTTTGGGAAGTGCTCAAGGAAACCTTCGTACATGGGAGGTCATGCGTCTAGGTTATGATAGATATCATATGGCCACAGAATTATCCTTGGTTGACCCAATAGACCCCAAAGAAAAACGAGAAGATTACTATCATATTCTTCCCAATGGTGAGTCTTCTCTTGACTTATCATTATCTCCACTGTATCTAACTGAGAATTATACTTCAAACAAACACCAAGATTATATAGGTAGTGCTTGTAGATATACTCGGCAAGCGGATGTGCACAATCATGTCTTATGATGACACGAGGTTGTATGTCGTTAGACATCTTGTATTATAGTGGCAAAACACCCTTCCAACGTTGGGTTCGCTTCACCCTAGATGATTCACCAAATATAACTACTAAATGATGACCACCGTTCTATTCTCCTGTTACCCCCGCTCGACCCAGCTACACTCTTATTACCTGAAAGGAATTGTGAACAGAAGGGTGAGCACAACTAGCCCAGTAAAGAATATCATGACTAAAGATAAATAAATTATCAATAGTCTTCATCAATAATAAATCAGAGATTTAGAACATATGGTAAATGATAAAAATTTCAACCATAGTTGCAGCGGAACGAGCAATCCATTAGAAGAGTCAAATAGACTATAAAGTCTATTATCTTCTCCATGTTAAAAATCCACCAACAATGTTTTATCCATGTAACATCACTCAACAGTTCCTTTCCACAATCGTATGAATAACTCATAATCATAATTGTGACTATAAATTTTTCTTCGCACCCAGGACGAAGAATATTTTCATCACCTGTCTTTACCTGAAACATCAAAGATCATGGTTATACCAAATCACAATTCTTGTTCATAATCATACTAATAATTTCATCTTTGTACTACGGGCCAAAGATATTCGTCAACAGTTTATCTTTGCACTACTGGCCAAAGATATTCAACAACAGTTCATCTTTGCACTACAGGCCAAAGATATTCAACAACATATCATCTTTGCACTACAGGCCAAAGATATTCATCAACAGTTCATATTTGCACTACAGGCCAAATATATTCATATCTCAAAGAATTATAATCATTTTAGAATTTATATAAACAATAATTATAACCATGTTGATCAATTCACCTTTGCACTTAAGCTTAAGATATTCAATTATAAATTCAATGGTCATGATCATACCAGTCACAATTCAACTTTGCACTACAGGCCAAAGAGAACCCTAGTCATGATCATACCAATAATTTACCCATCTTTACACTCAAGCGAAAGAGAATTTCAACATCAAGGTTATAAAAATGTTATATATAATAGTAAAATCAATATAATCAAAACATCTAGATTTAATCTCAAGAGTAATATTCATAACTCAACTATAATTTGGTCAGAAAAAGAAACCAATTTTGTCGTGAATAGTAACTCGTGAATAGTAACTCATGAATAGTAACTCGTGAATAGTAACTCATGAATAGTAACTCATGAATAGTAACCCCGACATGAAAAAGGTAGAAATTCCACAATAATATACATACCAATATTTCGGTATAATGATATTGAAAGAATAAAATTTCTTAAGCTTATAAACAATTTATTTAAATTGTTTACACTTACTAAATAATGCATTTAATCATTCAAAAATACCAAACTCATAAGATTTTATTACCAATAACCAAAACCCTCATCAAAAATCTGCATATACCTCATATAGGATTCTCAAGCCATAAAATCCTATTTTCTAATTTTCTTACTTCACATAACATATTTAATTCATTTTCTCATAACTAGACTATTTTCATGAAAAATACCAAATCAGTTCCAAAAATATTTCTTTTCTGGAATTTAGCATAATATAGTCCCATAGTGAACATATATTTTTCTCAGAATTTTTAAAAGTCATTTACTATTTTTCATATGGCCAAAATAGCCGAATATTTAGACATTTATCAAAAATTGTACTTTTGTCTAAAAATTCTGAAATTTACAGAGTATACTTCTATCATATACATGTACTCCCAATAAAAATTTCATCAATTTTGGAGTTAACCACAAGGAATTATAAGCTGTTACTTTTAAAATAGTCTTTTCCATAAAATTCATAACTCTTAATCTATACATCCAAAAATCACCATTTTTGGACACAATCAATAAAACTCATCAAAATATCATTTCAAATTTTTCCAGAATTTTTGAAGATCAGAAAAATTACGAAACTGAAAATCATAACAACCCTTAAAATCCCTTAATATCCCTTACTATCCCTTACCTCAAAAGAGCAGTACTTCTGACTGGATATCGGATATGATGCTGAAGGAAACTTGCACTGATGAATAGCAACTCACCAAGTATCTAAAAACTCACAAAATATGCTTCATAATATAGAGAGAGAAAGAGAGAAAGCTTATGTTTTTGGTGTGATTTTCAATTCTAACTTAGCCCTCTATTTATAGGAAAATTTTGGTAGGTTTGACCTGCAACCTGATGGCTTTACCTGCTACTATTCCCACCCACCACATTTGAAATATAATTCAGCACATTTCTTCACCAACCACAAGTGGGGCCCACCAATTCTAGAATTTTCCACCAAAATGATAAACTCCGAAAATTCAACAATTTCTGAACCAGTCATCTCGTAAAATTCATAATAAATCATACGTTCATTTTTAACGGTTCAAAATTTGTGGGTATATACTCAACTTATATATGTATAACATATCCAAAAATTACCACGATCCAACGGTCGGATTAAAAATTATAACCCCCGCAAAATATCTCAAAAATCCTGATTTTTAATACCTCCATTCCGACAAAAATACGGATAAAAATCTCAACATTAACTCCTTCATTTTTAACCACAAAAATATATCCCTCGTTTATATCCACATAAAATAAATATTTCCTTATCATATGAATCAATAATTAATTATTCACAAATAATATTACAGAATCACATTTATGACAACCAGGCCGTTCCCAGGAAAGAGGGGGCTTTCCAATAAGAATTTTTCCTTACTGGCGCGCAATTAGATGACCAAACCTCTCCTTAGACAGAACTTTCTAGACATTGCCAATAATGTTATCTAATAATACTATTCAAATAATATGAATTATTGATCTGATAATGGGAAATACTGTGCAGTAACAATTATTGAACAACAATAATACAAAATTTCAACGTAGCAATTATTGAATCAATAAAATAAAATATTGAACAGTAATTACTGTAACAATTATTGAGTAGTGCCTTCTTACGTAAGAATCAATAATTTCAAAAATACTATGCAATACCGTGTGCTACTGTGCAATAACGCGTATTACTGTATTTTAACCACCGGGTATTCCAACAGTGTTAACGGTAACAACTACGCCGTTATTTGTAAAAACTCAAATTTGTCGTTTTCTTCACCCGACAGTTATTCTGTTATGGGGCCCACAAATAGCTGCGCCGTCGTACGAATATTCCCCGACAGAAAGAATATTCCACGACCAAACGAATATTCCCCGACAACAATGATTATTTTATAACCACTTGTGTATTTTAAAAAATTTTCACATTTCACCCATAACTTTAACTTTTTATCAATTTAACCATTTACTGAATTGTAATTATAAGAAAAATTGAATACTTTTATTTCATAAAATTCGGGGTCTTACAATCTCCCCTCCTTATGAAATTTCGTCCTCGAAATTTACGTACCTGGTATTTCAAAGAATTGAGAATACATTCCTTTCATTTCAGATTCCATCTTCCCTGTCATCATAATTTCTCCATTGCTCATCTCCTGTATTTCATATATCATTCTAGAATACAGCTTCAAAACAAGGGTTAATTTAACAAATTAACATATCACATAATATCCCGATATTATGACTGACCAACAAATAAGCTTAGGTAGGACACACTAGCGAAGGATTTACTCATCTCTCCCCTCCTAGTTGTATTCCCCGATCTCCGCCAGAGATCATATCCCTAAGCTCTGATACCAAATGTAACGACCCCAAAATAGGTTCATTCCACCCAACCCATTCTGAGTCGTCAAATACATGGTACAGAAAACAACTACAACTTTATTACAACAATTGTCGTGCAAAATACAACAACACATATGCTGTGAGTTTGGATACAAATATATACCAAATGTGACATTGGACACCATCATGTATCAGCACCTCACAAAGGTACCTTACATAAAGGTACAGTCAAAAACTGTTTTAGAAACTAGAATCTTTGGGAAGTGCTCAAGGAAACCTTCGTACATGGGAGGCCATGCGTCTAGGTTATGATAGATATCATATGGCCACAGAATTATCCTTGGTTGACCCAATAGACCCCAAAGAAAAACGAGAAGATTACTATCATATTCTTCCCAATGGTGAGTCTTCTCTTGACTTATCATTATCTCCACTGTCTCTAATTGAGAATTATACTTCAAACAAACACCAAGATTATATAGGTAGTGCTTGTAGATATACTCAGCAAGTGGGTGAGCACAACCCTGTCCTATGATGACACGAGGTTGTATGTCGTTAGACATCTTGTATGATAGTGGCAAAACACCCTTCCAACGTTGGGTTCGCTTCACCCTATTTGATTCACCAAATATAACTACTAAATGATGACCACCGTTCTATTCTCCTGTTACCCCCGCTCGACCCAGCTACACTCTTATTACCTGAAAGGAATTGTGAAGCAAAAGGGTGAGCACAACTAGCCCAGTAAAGAATATCATGACTAAAGATAAATAAATTATCAATAGTCTTCATCAATAATAAATCAGAGATTTAGAACATATGGTAAATGATAAAAATTTCAACCATAGTTGCAGCGGAACGAGCAATCCATTAGAAGAGTCAAATAGACTATAAAGTCTATTATCTTCTCCATGTTAAAAATCCACCAACAATGTTTTATCCATGTAACATCACTCAACAGTTCCTTTCCACAATCATATGAATAACTCATAATCATAATTGTGACTATAAATTTTTCTTCGCACCCAGGACGAAGAATATTTTCATCACCTGTCTTTACCTGAAACATCAAAGATCATGGTTATACCAAATCACAATTCTTGTTCATAATCATACTAATAATTTCATCTTTGCACTACGGGCCAAAGATATTCGTCAACAGTTTATCTTTGCACTACTGGCCAAAGATATTCAACAACAGTTCATCTTTGCACTACAGGCCAAAGATATTCAACAACATATCATCTTTGCACTACAGGCCAAAGATATTCATCAACAGTTCATATTTGCACTACAGGCCAAATATATTCATATCTCAAAGAATTATAATCATTTTAGAATTTATATAAACAATAATTATAACCATGTTGATCAATTCACCTTTGCACTTAAGCTTAAGATATTCAATTATAAATTCAATGGTCATGATCATACCAGTCACAATTCAACTTTGCACTACAGGCCAAAGAGAACCCTAGTCATGATCATACCAATAATTTACCCATCTTTACACTCAAGCGAAAGAGAATTTCAACATCAAGGTTATAAAAATGTTATATATAATAGTAAAATCAATATAATCAAAACATCTAGATTTAATCTCAAGAGTAATATTCATAACTCAACTATAATTTGGTCAGAAAAAGAAACCAATTTTGTCGTGAATAGTAACTCGTGAATAGTAACTCATGAATAGTAACTCGTGAATAGTAACTCATGAATAGTAACTCATGAATAGTAACCCCGACATGAAAAAGGTAGAAATTCCACAATAAAATACATACCAATATTTCGGTATAATGATATTGAAAGAATAAAATTTCTTAAGCTTATAAACAATTTATTTAAATTGTTTACACTTTACTAAATAATGCATTTAATCATTCAAAAATACCAAACTCATAAAATTTTATCACCAATAACCAAAACCCTCATCAAAAATCTGCATATACCTCATATAGGATTCTCAAGCCATAAAATCCTATTTTCTAATTTTCTTACTTCACATAACATATTTAATTCATTTTCTCATAACTAGACTATTTTCATGAAAAATACCAAATCAGTTCCAAAAATATTTTTTTTCTGGAATTTAGCATAATATAGTCCCATAGTGAACATATATTTTTCTCAGAATTTTTAAAAGTCATTTACTATTTTTCATATGGCCAAAATAGCCGAATATTTAGACATTTATCAAAAATTGTACTTTTGTCTAAAAATTCTGAAATTTACAGAGTATACTTCTATCATATACATGTACTCCCAATAAAAATTTCATCAATTTTGGAGTTAACCACAAGGAATTATAAGCTGTTACTTTTAAAATAGTCTTTTCTCATAAAATTCATAACTCTTAATCTATACATCCAAAAATCACCATTTTTGGACACAATCAATAAAACTCATCAAAATATCATTTCAAATTTTTCCAGAATTTTTGAAGATCAGAAAAATTACGAAACTGAAAATCATAACAACCCTTAAAATCCCTTAATATCCCTTACTATCCCTTACCTCAAAAGAGCAGTACTTCTGACTGGATATCGGATATGATGCTGAAGGAAACTTGCACTGATGAATAGCAACTCACCAAGTATCTAAAAACTCACAAAATATGCTTCATAATATAGAGAGAGAAAGAGAGAAAGCTTATGTTTTTGGTGTGATTTTCAATTCTAACTTAGCCCTCTATTTATAGGAAAATTTTGGTAGGTTTGACCTGCAACCTGATGGCTTTACCTGCTACTATTCCCACCCACCACATTTGAAATATAATTCAGCACATTTCTTCACCAACCACAAGTGGGGCCCACCAATTCTAGAATTTTCCACCAAAATGATAAACTCCGAAAATTCAACAATTTCTGAACCAGTCATCTCGTAAAATTCATAATAAAGCATACGTTCATTTTTAACGGTTCAAAATTTGTGGGTATATACTCAACTTATATATGTATAACATATCCAAAAATTACAACGATCCAACGGTCGGATTAAAAATTATAACCCCCGCAATATATCTCAAAAATCCTGATTTTTAATACCTCCATTCCGACAAAAATACGGATAAAAATCTCAACATTAACTCCTTCATTTTTAACCACAAAAATATATCCCTCGTTTATATCCACATAAAATAAATATTTCCTTATCATATGAATCAATAATTAATTATTCACAAATAATATTACAGAATCACATTTATGACAACCAGGCCGTTCCCAGGAAAGAGGGGGCTTTCCAATAAGAATTTTTCCTTACTGGCGCGCAATTAAATGACCAAACCTCTCCTTAGACAGAACTTTCTAGACATTGCCAATAATGTTATCTAATAATACTATTCAAATAATATGAATTATTGATCTGATAATGGGAAATACTGTGCAGTAACAATTATTGAACAACAATAATACAAAATTTCAACGTAGCAATTATTGAATCAATAAAATAAAATATTGAACAGTAATTACTGTAACAATTATTGAGTAGTGCCTTCTTACGTAAGAATCAATAATTTCAAAAATACTATGCAATACCGTGTGCTACTGTGCAATAACGCGTATTACTGTATTTTAACCACCGGGTATTCTAACAGTGTTAACGGTAACAACTACGCCGTTATTTGTAAAAACTCAAATTTGTCGTTTTCTTCACCCGACAGTTATTCTGTTATGGGGCCCACAAATAGCTGCGCCGTTGTATGAATATTCCCCGACAGAAAGAATATTCCACGACCAAACGAATATTCCCCGACAACAATGATTATTTTATAACCACTTGTGTATTTAAAAAAATTTTCACATTTCACCCATAACTTTAACTTTTTATCAATTTAACCATTTACTGAATTGTAATTATAAGAAAAATTGAATACTTTTATTTCATAAAATTCGGGGTCTTACACATGGTATAGAAAGCAAATTACAACTTCAATAATACAATTGTCGTGCAAAATACGACAATACATACTGTGAGTTTAAATACAAATATTGTCTTCTAGACAATATTCACACTCAAATAAGTCCTCATTACAATTATTCAAATACTATTTTACAGAAATAATGAGCACTGCTAAAACATCTTTCTAGAACCATTACTCCATACCCCGACTCGATCCTGCTATGTTCTCACCTCCTGAGAAGAAAAATAGAACAAAAAAGAAAAGGGTGAGCTCAACTAGCACAGTAAAGAATATTATGACTAAGATAATATACAACAAATTATCATTAGTCTTCAACAGGAAAAAATCTGATAAAATATAATAGACAACAAGTTTTAGATCAACAACTGCAGCGAAAACAGCAAACTATTAGAAGAGTCAAGTAGAAAATGAGTTCTACTATCTTCTAAGATTTAAAAGTCCATCATCAATATTTTATCCCTGTAACAACAATTAAAAATCATCTTTAATCAAATATTCATCTTTGCACTACAGGCCAAAGAAATTCATTTGTATCACCAGTCGGTCATGTTCATCTCAACACATGTTCATCTTTGCACTACGTACCAAAGATATTCATAAGTTAATCATTCATCTTTGCACTACAGACCAAATATATTCAGTAATATCATCATTTAGGACTTAGGATGATGAAAAATATCTTAAAGAAAACGAATCCAGTGAGACAGAAGGACAAATAGTAGGGATTCGTATAACAGTTTATCCAAGATCAATAATACTTCATAGTAATCAATTGTGAAGCAGAATTCAAAAATAAAGATCAAAACATAGATACAATCAAAGATAGTAACCATAATAGACATCTTGGACAAAAAGAAAAAATTTTTATTTTTCGGTGAATAGTGCCGTATTCGTGAATAGTGTCGTATACGTGAATAGTAACTCCGACACAAAAAATTTTAAATTTGATAAAAAGTTCATATCAATATTTCAGCATAATGATATTGAAGAAAATAATATCATTTAAGAAGAAAATAATATTCCTTACCTCAAAATAACCGTACTTCTGATTGAATTTCGGATATAGTGCTGACAGAAACTTGTACCGTATAGCAACACTCAAAGTATACTCACAAGAATACGCTCGATAATATAGAGAGAAAAAGAGAAAAATGTAAGACCCCAACTTATTAATGAATAAAATCAAATTTTCTCTAAATATTATTGTGAATAATAAGGGGTTAATTTGATATAATACTTTGGTTATGGGAGAAATGTGCAAATTTTGTAAAATAAGCAAGTGGTTATAAAATATTTATTTTTGGTCGGTGAATATTCGGTTGGTCGTGGAATATTCTTGCTGTCGGGGAATATTCGTACGACGACGCAGCCTTGTGTGGGCCCCATAACGGAAAGCGATTGGATGAAGAAAACGACAAGTATAAGTTGTTTATAAATAACGGCGTAGTTGTTACCGTTAATACTGTTGGAATACCCGGTGGTTAAAATACAGTAGCACACGGTATTGCACCAATTATTGATTCTTACGTAAGAAGGCACTACTCAATAATTGTTACAGTAGTTATTATTCAATATTTTATTTTATTGATTCAATAATTGCTGCGTTGATATTTTATATTATTGTTGTTTCAATAATTGTTGCTGCACAGTATTTTCATTTATCAGATCAATAATTCATATTATTTGAATAATATTATTAGATAACATTATTGGCAATGTCTAGAAAGTTCTGTCTAAGGAGAGGTTTGGTCATCTAATTGCGCGCCAGTAAGGAGAAATCCTTATTGGAAAGCCCCCTCTTTCCTGGGAACGGCCTGGTTGTCATAAATGTGATTCTGTAATATTATTTGTGAATAATTAATTATTGATTCATATGATAAGAAAATATTTATTTTATGTGGATATAAATGAGGGATATATTTTTGTGGTTAAAAATGAAGGAGTTAATGTTGAGGTTTTTATCAGTATTTTTGTCGGAATGGAGGTATTAAAAATCAGGGTTTTTGAGATATTTTGCGGGGGTTATAATTTTTAATCCGACCGTTGGATCGTGGTAATTTTTGGATATGTTATACATATATAAGTTGAGTATATGTCCACAAATTTTGAACCGTTAAAAATGAACGTATGATTTATTACGAATTTTACAAGATGACTGGTTCAGAAATTGTTGAATTTTCGGAGTTTATCATTTTGGTGGAAAATTCTAGAATTGGTGGGCCCCACTTGTGGTTGGTGAAGAAATGTGCTGAATTATATTTCAAATGTGGTAGGTGGGAATAGTAGCAGGTAAAGCCATCAGGTTGCAGGTCAAACCTACCAAAATTTTCCTATAAATAGAGGGCTAAGTTAGAATTGAAAATCACACCAGAAACAAGTTTTCTCTCTTTCTCTCTCTAGATTATTGAGTGTATTTTGTGAGTATTTAGATACTTTGAGAGTTTCTATTCATCAGAGCAAGTTTCTTTCAGCCTTATACCGGTATTCCGACCAGAAGTACTGATATTTTGAGGTAAGGGATATTATTTTCTTCTTAATGATATTATTTTCTTCAATATCATTATGCTGAAATATTGATATGAGTTTTTATCAAATTTGGAACTTTTTGTGTCGGGGGTTACTATTCACGTATACGGCACTATTCACGTATACGGCACTATTCACGAATACGGCACTATTCACCGAAAAATAAAATTTTTCCTTTTTGTCCAAGATGTCTATTATGGTTACTATCTTTGATTGTATCCATGTTTTGATCTTTATTTTTGAATTCTGCTTCACAATTGATTATTATGAAGTATTATTGATCTTGGATAAACTGTTATACGAATCCCTACTATTTGTCCTTCTGTCTCATTGGATTCGTTCTCTTTAAGATATTTTTCATCATCCTCAGTCCTAAATGATGATATTACTGAATATCTTTGGCCTGTAGTGCAAAGATGTATAATTACTTGATGAATATCTTTGGCCTGTAGTGCAAAGATGAACAGGTGTTGAGATGAACATGACCGACTGATGATACAAATGAATATCTTTGGCCTGTAGTGCAAAGATGAATATTTGGTTAAAGATGATTATTAATTGATGTTACAGGGATAAAATATTGATGATGGACTTTTAAATCTTAGAAGATAGTAGAATTCTTTCTCTACTTGACTCTTCTAATGGTTTGCTGTTTCCGCTGCAGTTGTTGATCTAAAACTTGTTGTCGATTATATTTTATCAGATTTTTCCCTGTTGAAGACTAACGATAATTTGTTGTATATTATCTTAGTCATAATATTCTTTACTGGGCTAGTTGAGCTCACCCTTTTCCTTTTTGTTCCATTTTTCTTCTCAGGAGGTGAGAACATAGCAGGATCTAGTCGGGGTATGGAGTGATGGTTCTAGAAAGATGTATTAGCAGTCCTCACTATTTCTGTAAAATAGTGTTTGAATAATTGTAATGAGGATTTATTTGAGTGTGGATATTGTCTAGAAGACAATATTTGTATTTAAACTCACAGTATGTGTTGTCGTATTTTGCACGACAATTGTATTATTGAAGTTGTAGTTTGCTTTCTGTACCATGTATTTGGCGACTCAGAATGGGTGTTGTATACCTATTCTGGGGGCGTCACAGTTGGTATCAGAGCTTAGGGATATGATCCCTGGCTGAGATGTGAGACAAGAACTAGGAGGGGAGAGACGGGGAATTCCTTCGCTAGTATGACCTGACTAAGTTTATTTGGTGTTTATTTGGTCGGTCAGAGTATAGGGATAATATATGACATGACTATTAACCCTTGTTTTATGGCAGTATTTAAGAATGGCAGCTGAGAACGTTAATAATGGAGTAAATCAGACCGTGGAGACACCTTTGATCACTACCCAGGGGAACGTGCAACAGGAAGGCAATATTCCTCCTGTAAACAACGTTACCGAGCAAACGATGAATGATGGAATGTTTAGGAGCTTTTTGCAGTTCATGCAAAATCAGACGAGGGAGACTCGTGTGCAGAATACGGGTGGAAATGATAACAACGCGCGGTTTGTCACAGCTAAGCAGTTCAAAGAATTGGGACCACCAGAATTTAAGGGAAAGCCGGATCCGATCATGGCGGAAACGTGGGTCAAGCAAATTACCAAGATATTTGATGTCTTGGGATGCACGGAGGAACAGAAGGTTCCATTCGCCACATTTATGTTCCGCGGTGAGGCAGACTACTGGTGGGAGTCTGTGAAGCGTACCCAGCCTGACGCACTCAACATGTCCTGGGAAACATTTCAAAAACTGTTCAATGACAAGTACTTTCCTGAAAGTATTCGTCATATGAAGGAGGTTGAGTTTATTAGACTGGAACAAAACAACATGACGGTGTCCCAGTACGAGGCGAAGTTTGCAGAGTTATCCAGGTTTGCACCTCATTTGGTCGAAAATGAGGAACGAATGACAAGGATGTTTCTGAGAGGTCTAAAACCCGAGATTCGGCAATATCTTATCTCTCATAAATTTTCTTTATATTCAGATGTTGTAAACAGGGCTCAATTATTAGAGCGAGATAATGAGTATGTGCAACCGAGGGACCACAACCAGGGTCATACCGGTGGCGGCAGTCATCGAAGCAATGAAAACCAGCAGGGAGGAAAACATTCGGACAAAAGCGGTAACCACTCTGGTGGTAATCGTGGTCGTGATAATAGAAGGAGCGAGTCGGGAGGAGATTTCAAGAAGAGAAGGTACAACAATGATAACGTGAAGACGTCAGCACAAACATCAACTGTTTCTAGGGGAGGAGAACGACCACCGGTCGTATGTTACAAATGTGGGAAAGAGGGACATATCAGCCCAAACTGCCCACAACAATCCAAGGTATGTTATAACTGTGGAAAGGAAGGTCATATAGCTCGAGAGTGTTCTGTAGCAAAACCAAGTTCAGCGGGGATGGTGACTCCAAAAGTTATCCCGGATAAGTCGAAATCAGCGGTTCCTGGAAGGGCGTTTGTCGTTACTGGCCAAAACGCGAGAAACCCGAACGAGGTGATCACGGGTAAGCTAATCTTGAATTCTTGCGAAGTTTATACTTTACTAGATACCGGTTCTACCCATTCTTTTATCTCTCCTGCTTGTGCTCAACGTTTAAACTTGACTCCGGAGAAATTGGACTTTAACTTATCTGTTGAAACTCCGTTGGGTGAAACCTTCGTTACATCTACAGTTTATAAATCTTGCATGATCCAAGTTGGCACTATCACATTACCTGTTGATCTTATCTCTTTAAAGATACTTGCTTTTGATGTGATTTTAGGAATTGATTGGTTAACCACTCATCATGCTAAAATTGATTGTTTTCGTAAGGTTGTTAGTTTTCATATTCCTAACCAACCTGTCATACGAATTCAAACTACTAAACCACTAAAATCAGTCACTGTCATATCAAGCCACAAAGCTATTCGTTTATTGAAAAACGGATGTCAAGCTTTCTTAGCCCATGTTATGGATTTGAACAAAGACAAGTCAGATTTGAATAATATTTCTATTGTTAGAGAATTTTCCGATGTATTTCCTGAAGAACTTCCCGGTCTACCCCCGGAACGAGAAATTGAATTCTTTATTGACCTTGAACCCGGTACAAAGCCCATTTCTAAAACCCCATATCGAATGGCTCCTATTGAACTTCAGGAGTTAAAAGTCCAACTACAGGAGTTGTTGGACATCGGTTTTATTCGTCCTAGTACGTCTCCTTGGGGTGCTCCTGTTTTATTCGTAAAGAAGAAAGACGGGAGTATGCGACTTTGTATTGACTATCGAGAATTGAACCATGTCACTATCAAGAATAGGTATCCGCTACCTCGCATTGATGACCTGTTTGACCAGTTGCAAGGAGCACAATTCTTTTCAAAGATCGATCTTCGTTCTGGATATCATCAGCTGAAGATTAAAACTGAGGATATTCCAAAGACTGCCTTCAGAACTCGGTACGGGCATTATGAATTCTTAGTAATGTCTTTTGGATTGACTAATGCTCCTGCTGCCTTCATGGATATGATGAACCGTGTATTCAAAGAATATTTGGATCAGTTCGTTGTTGTCTTTATTGATGACATCCTCATCTATTCCAAAAGCCGTGAAGATCATGAGCGCCATTTGAAGCTGGTACTGCAAAGGCTTCGTGAAAACAAGCTATATGCCAAACTGAAGAAATGCGAGTTCTGGCTTGAGGAAGTAGCATTCCTTGGGCACGTGGTGTCAAAACATGGAGTATCTGTCGACCCGGCGAAGATTGAAGCCATACAAAGTTGGGAGCAACCGAAGTCGGTAACCGAAGTACGTAGCTTTCTGGGCTTAGCTGGTTATTATCGGAGATTTGTGGAAGGATTTTCTCGAATCGCTACTCCGTTAACTCAGCTGACTCGGAAAGATACAAAATTCGTATGGAGTGAGGAATGCGAGAAGAGTTTCCAAGAACTCAAGAGGAGACTCATTTCGGCACCTGTTTTGACAATACCATCTGGTTCGGATGGATTTGTTATCTACAGCGATGCTTCAGGCAAAGGGTTAGGATGTGTTCTCATGCAACATGGGAAAGTCATAGCCTATGCCTCACGACAACTCAAAGAATATGAGAGGAATTATCCTACTCATGATTTGGAGTTGGCAGCAGTCGTTTTTGCGTTGAAGATCTGGAGACACTACCTGTATGGGGAGAAAGTGGAGATCTATACAGATCATAAAAGCCTCAAATATTTCTTCACCCAAAAGGAACTCAACATGCGGCAACGACGTTGGCTTGAGCTGTTGAAAGATTACGATCATACCATCCAATACCATCCTGGAAAAGCAAACGTAGTAGCTGACGCATTGAGTAGAAGATCATATGCGGGTACGAGTGCAATGTTTTTAACACAAAGGCCCATTTTGTATGACTTGCAAAGGATGGAGATAGAGATGAAGGCTCCAAGTACCCACATGATGATATCAAATATACGAGTAGAACCGACTTTAATCGATAAAGTTAAAGCTGCTCAAGCTACGGACATAGAGCTGATGCGTATGAAGAAGAAAGTGCAAGAAGGTGCTATTCCAGAAGCAAGAATCGATGAAGAAGGAATACTTCGAGTCAACTCCAGACTTTGTGTTCCTAACGATTTTGACTTGAAGCATAGAATAATGATGGAGGCACACAACACACCGTTTGCAATCCATCCTGGGAGTACCAAAATGTATCACGATCTTCGACATACATTTTGGTGGAGCAATATGAAAAGAGAGATCGCGGAGTTTATCTCGAGGTGTTTAACTTGTCAACGTGTAAAGGCGGAGCATCAAGTGCCAAAGGGTCCATTGCAACCACTTGAGATCCCGAAATGGAAGTGGGAACACATTACTATGGATTTTGTTACGGGTCTTCCCAAGGTTTCTCAAGGCATAGATGCGATTTGGGTTATTGTTGATAGATTAACCAAGTCCGCTCATTTCTTGCCGATACGTGAGACTTATTCCCTTGAACGTCTTGCTAGTATGTACGTGAACGAGATTGTGAGATTGCATGGCATGCCAGTATCCATAGTTTCGGATCGTGACCCAAGATTCACTTCACGATTTTGGGTTAGCTTGCAGAAAGCTATGGGCACGGATTTACGATTCAGTTCAGCATACCATCCTCAAACGGACGGACAATCAGAGAGGACTATTCAAACTCTTGAAGATCTATTAAGACTTTGTGTCTTAGATCTCAAAGGGAGTTGGGATAAGTACCTACCATTGGTGGAATTCTCCTACAACAACAGTTATCAGGCGAGCATAGGTATGGCTCCATTTGAGGCGTTGTATGGAAGAAAATGTCGTTCTCCAGTATGCTGGGACGAGGTGGGTGAAGCAACATTGTTGGGACCAGAATTGGTACGCATTACTACAGAGAAGATCCAAACGATTCGACAACGTATACAAACGGCACAGGATCGACAAAAGAGTTATGCGGATCTTCATCGGAAGGACGTGGAATTTAATATTGGGGATCATGTATTGTTACGTGTTGCACCATGGAAGGGAGTTACAAGATTTGGGAAGAGAGGAAAGCTCAATCCAAGATTTGTTGGTCCATTTGAGATTCTTGAGCGAATAGGAAATGTGGCATATAGACTCGCATTACCTCCAAGCATGTCTCGTGTTCATAATGTTTTTCACATATCTATGCTTCGTAAATATGTTAAAGACCCGAACCACATTATTGAGTTAGAACCAGACGAGATAGCTGAAGATTTAACGTACGAGGAGGTACCTGTTAAGATCTTGGATAGGAAAGAGCATGTCCTACGCACGAAGGTTATACCACAAGTTAAGGTTTTGTGGAGAAACCATGCTATTGAAGAAATGACCTGGGAGTTGGAATCAGAAATGAAAGCGAGGTATCCTCACCTTTTTGAAACATCAGGTACGTACGTCAATTTCGAGGACGAAATTTCATAAGGAGGGGAGGTTGTAAGACCCCAACTTATTAATGAATAAAATCAAATTTTCTCTAAATATTATTGTGAATAATAAGGGGTTAATTTGATATAATACTTTGGTTATGGGTGAAATGTGCAAATTTTGCAAAATAAGCAAGTGGTTATAAAATATTTATTTTTGGTCGGTGAATATTCGGTTGGTCGTGGAATATTCTTGCTGTCGGGGAATATTCGTACGACGACGCAGCCTTGTGTGGGCCCCATAACGGAAAGCGATTGGATGAAGAAAACGACAAGTATAAGTTGTTTATAAATAACGGCGTAGTTGTTACCGTTAATACTGTTGGAATACCCGGTGGTTAAAATACAGTAGCACACGGTATTGCACCAATTATTGATTCTTACGTAAGAAGGCACTACTCAATAATTGTTACAGTAGTTATTATTCAATATTTTATTTTATTGATTCAATAATTGCTGCGTTGATATTTTATATTATTGTTGTTTCAATAATTGTTGCTGCACAGTATTTTCATTTATCAGATCAATAATTCATATTATTTGAATAATATTATTAGATAACATTATTGGCAATGTCTAGAAAGTTCTGTCTAAGGAGAGGTTTGGTCATCTAATTGCGCGCCAGTAAGGAGAAATCCTTATTGGAAAGCCCCCTCTTTCCTGGGAACGGCCTGGTTGTCATAAATGTGATTCTGTAATATTATTTGTGAATAATTAATTATTGATTCATATGATAAGAAAATATTTATTTTATGTGGATATAAATGAGGGATATATTTTTGTGGTTAAAAATGAAGGAGTTAATGTTGAGGTTTTTATCAGTATTTTTGTCGGAATGGAGGTATTAAAAATCAGGGTTTTTGAGATATTTTGCGGGGGTTATAATTTTTAATCCGACCGTTGGATCGTGGTAATTTTTGGATATGTTATACATATATAAGTTGAGTATATGTCCACAAATTTTGAACCGTTAAAAATGAACGTATGATTTATTACGAATTTTACAGATGACTGGTTCAGAAATTGTTGAATTTTCGGAGTTTATCATTTTGGTGGAAAATTCTAGAATTGGTGGGCCCCACTTGTGGTTGGTGAAGAAATGTGCTGAATTATATTTCAAATGTGGTAGGTGGGAATAGTAGCAGGTAAAGCCATCAGGTTGCAGGTCAAACCTACCAAAATTTTCCTATAAATAGAGGGCTAAGTTAGAATTGAAAATCACACCAGAAACAAGTTTTCTCTCTTTCTCTCTCTAGATTATTGAGTGTATTTTGTGAGTATTTAGATACTTTGAGAGTTTCTATTCATCAGAGCAAGTTTCTTTCAGCCTTATACCGGTATTTCGACCAGAAGTACTGATATTTTGAGGTAAGGGATATTATTTTCTTCTTAATGATATTATTTTCTTCAATATCATTATGCTGAAATATTGATATGAGTTTTTATCAAATTTGGAACTTTTTGTGTCGGGGGTTACTATTCACGTATACGGCACTATTCACGTATACGGCACTATTCACGAATACGGCACTATTCACCGAAAAATAAAATTTTCCCTTTTTGTCCAAGATGTCTATTATGGTTACTATCTTTGATTGTATCCATGTTTTGATCTTTATTTTTGAATTCTGCTTCACAATTGATTATTATGAAGTATTATTGATCTTGGATAAACTGTTATACGAATCCCTACTATTTGTCCTTCTGTCTCATTGGATTCGTTCTCTTTAAGATATTTTTCATCATCCTCAGTCCTAAATGATGATATTACTGAATATCTTTGGCCTGTAGTGCAAAGATGTATAATTACTTGATGAATATCTTTGGCCTGTAGTGCAAAGATGAACAGGTGTTGAGATGAACATGACCGACTGATGATACAAATGAATATCTTTGGCCTGTAGTGCAAAGATGAATATTTGGTTAAAGATGATTATTAATTGATGTTACAGGGATAAAATATTGATGATGGACTTTTAAATCTTAGAAGATAGTAGAATTCTTTCTCTACTTGACTCTTCTAATGGTTTGCTGTTTCCGCTGCAGTTGTTGATCTAAAACTTGTTGTCGATTATATTTTATCAGATTTTTCCCTGTTGAAGACTAACGATAATTTGTTGTATATTATCTTAGTCATAATATTCTTTACTGGGCTAGTTGAGCTCACCCTTTTCCTTTTTGTTCCATTTTTCTTCTCAGGAGGTGAGAACATAGCAGGATCTAGTCGGGGTATGGAGTGATGGTTCTAGAAAGATGTATTAGCAGTCCTCACTATTTCTATAAAATAGTGTTTGAATAATTGTAATGAGGATTTATTTGAGTGTGGATATTGTCTAGAAGACAATATTTGTATTTAAACTCACAGTATGTGTTGTCGTATTTTGCACGACAATTGTATTATTGAAGTTGTAGTTTGCTTTCTGTACCATGTATTTGGCGACTCAGAATGGGTGTTGTATACCTATTCTGGGGGCGTCACAAAAAACTTATGAATTCTGGTGTGATTTTCAATTCTAACTTAGGCATCTATTTATAGGAAAATTTTAGTACGCCGAAGCAGACTTGACCTGCAACCTGATGGCTTTACCTGCTACTATTCCCACCCACCACATTTGAATAAAAATTTTAGCACATTTCTCACTAACCAAAAGTGGGGCCCACCAATTGTAGAATTTTTCACCAAAATGATAAATTCCGAAACTTCAACAATTTCTGAATCAGTCATCTCTTAAAATTCATAACAAATCATACGTTCATTTTTAACGGTTCAAAATTTGTGGACATATACTCAACTTATATATGTATAACATATCCAAAAATCACAACGATCCAACGGTCGGATTAAAAATTATAACCCCCGCAATATATCTCAAAAACCCTGATTGATTTATAATACCTCCATTCTGACAAAAATACTGATAAAACACATCCACATTAACTCCTTCATTTTTGACCACAAAATATATCCAACATTTATATTCACATAAAATAAATATTTCCTTATCATATGAATCAATAATTAATTATTCACAATTAATATTACAGAATCACATTTATGACAATCAGGCCGTTCCCAGGAAAGAAGGGGCTTTCTAATATGGATTCGTCCTTACTGGCGCGCAATTAGATGACCAAACCTCTCCTTAGACAGAACTTTCTAGACATTGCCAATAATGTTATCTAATAATATTATTCAAATAATATGAATTATTGATCTGATAATGGAAAATACTGTGCAGTGACAATTATTGAAACAACAATAATATAAAATATCAATGCAGCAATTATTGAATCAATAAAATAAAATATTGAACAGTAACTACTGTAACAATTATTGAGTAGTGTCTTTTTTCGTAAGAATCAATAATTCAAAAATACTGTGCAATCTGTGTACTACTGTGCAACCACGCGTATTACTGTATTTTAACTACCGGGTATTCCAATAGTGTTAACGGTAACAACTACGCCGTTATTTGTAAAAACTCAAATGTGTCGTTTTCCTCATTCGACAGTTATCCGTTATGAGGCCCACAAATTGCTGCGCCGTCGTACGAATATTCTCCGACAGAAAGAATATTCCACGACCAAAAGAATATTCCCTGACAAAATGAATATTTTATAACCACTTGCTTATTTTGTAAAATTTTCACATTTCACCCATATCCAAAACATTATATCAAATTAATACCTTATTAATTTAGAATAATGAATAGAGGAAAATTCACTTTTATTTATAATAAGTTGGGGTCTTACATATACAAATTGTACAGAGTATAAAATACAACTCTGTTTTGTATATGTATTCAAATTATACCTAAAAACACTGTATTTTATAAATAATCTAGTTGAAATAAATAATATACATTTTTTGAGAGATACAAAAAAGCAAAAAAATAAATAAATAAAAAAATTAGACCGGTCCAATAAAACTATCCAAAAAAAAGTCTGTGCAGAACTACTATTAAAGCAATTCAACTTAATTTAATGTATAACTGAATCATTCTACCTTTGTAGTATTAGAAATGAATTGTATACGTGTATTCCACCATAAATTTGATTTGCTACGTACTAGTATTACTTATTAATTATAAGAATGGTTAATTTTATAAGTATGTATGCATGCATGCATGTACATTATTTTATTTATTTATATTTTTATTCACTATTAAAAATTAAAATATAAATAAATAAAATTCAAATATTCACGTAAAATTTTTGATATGTAATATGATCAAAATGAATAGGAGGATAACCATAAACTAATCAACTTTCGCCTAGTGGTGGTCCAACTCCAAAACCAAATCCACTTTGCCGTTCTTTGTTTTTAAGTGAATTTTTTTTGACCCATTTTTATGAAAAATAATATATTTTGTAATTTTATATGTTAGATTTTTTTTGTGAGTTATGTTAAAAAAATTGTATTTAGTATTTCTTACCTCCTTTAATATATGACACTAATAATTGCCCTGAAAGTACGGCTTAACAAAATCCTCCCCCCTTTCCGTTTCAACAATTTAAAAATTAGAATGAATCTGAACCACGTTAGAATCAATCTGAACTTTTCTTATACTTTCCCATCCAAAATCAAATTAAATTTTATCTTATTATTATAAATTTTATATTTTGTAACACTTTTCCTCTCCTTATCAAAACTCACCCCTATTTTATGAAACTAAGTTTGTGCTTTTAATAATTATATAATGATACTACCTCCATTCCATAATAACTGTCTTTCTAGGAAAAAAAATTGTTTCAATTTATTTGTCGTTTATAACTTTTTAGGAGAATAAATTATTTATTTTTCTATGTTACCCCTAATTTTTCTCATTATCTCAAGAAATTTTCTCTCTTGTATTAATAATTTTTAGTTTTCCATAAAGGAGTAGTGATAGAATTTCCTATAAATTTTAATTCTTAAATGATAGTATTAAATGAATTTCTTAATCTATATGCATCAAGTTAAAAAGACACTTATTATAGAACAGAAGAGGCAGTAGTTGATTAGCAAATTGGACACATTAGAATTAATGTATTAGGCGTCACGCCGCTAATTAGGGTTTAAGGGTTTTTCTCTCCCTTCTTCCAATTCTTTGAAAAACAGCCAACACCCGAAGAAAAAAAAACACCTACAACATAAAGGTCTACGGAAAAAACCCCAATTTTTAAAGGGAGTGATAATTGGAAATGGAGGCTAGAGTAGGGGTGTCTAGCCATGGAGGTGTGGTTGATGGGAGTGCCAGAAAGTTTTTGCAGCAGCAGCAGCACCATCAACCACAGCCGTCTCAGATAGGTACTGTGCCGCAGCTCCTCGCCGGTGGTATCGCCGGTGCTTTTAGCAAGACATGTACCGCTCCACTTGCCCGCCTCACCATTCTCTTTCAGGTCTCATTTCCTTTGCTATAATAAGGACATAAAAATGTATTGAAATTATTATTGTGACTTGTGAAACACCATTAGTCTTAGACATTTATAGATTTTTCTTACAATTCGATTAAACTTTAGGCAATAGAACCAGGAGTTTTATGCTTTTTCATATCTTATAGCAGTCAAAGTTCTGAACTTGATATTTACATTTTTAACTCTTTTCATATTTGCTTCCTCAACTGTTGCACCATAACTTATTGCATTAATCAAGAACAATTTTTTTTAAACTATTACAAATTTAACATTCAACCTATATGTTTATTTTTGATTTGAATGGACGTACTTGGCTTCACTGTTATTTGGTCTACTTACGGCTGAAAAAAATTATGACTTTGATTCTATTTTTAAGGTGCAAGGTATGCACTCCAATGCTGCGGTCTTGAGCAAGCCTTGTATATGGCGTGAAGGTTTGCGTATTGTTAATGAAGAAGGATTTAGAGCATTTTGGAAAGGAAATTTGGTCACAATTGCTCACCGTCTTCCTTATACTGCTGTTAACTTTTATGCCTATGAGCGCTACAAAAATGTGAGTATAAATATTCTTCTGTTTAGAAGTGAAGTAATATTGTATTATATACTGCTCACGTATCACCATTCATTTTGTCATTCAATTTTTTTATTTTGCAGTTGTTAAAATCATTTACTGGCTTAGAAAGTCACTCGGGAAATGTGAGTGCAGATATTTGTGTCCATTTTGTTGGTGGTGGATTGGCGGGAATAACAGCTGCTTCTGCTACATATCCTTTGGATCTTGTCAGAACTCGTCTGGCTGCGCAGGTAAATAAGCATACTCCACATGACTTCACCATTTATTGTATTAGATGTTTTTTTTCTTTGTGGTGGGTTGGATAGAATCATCAGAACACGTTGTACTGTCAAAGTTTGTGGTATATTGCTGATATCCTTGTTAATAAACTTTTGGAGTTTTGTCCTTCCATGTTTCCCGTAGTCATTTTGTATATCAGCACATTGAATGTTAAAATAATTTCAATTCTCTTGAGAGATAAAATAAGCAATGTCATATGGAACGATGATTTCTGACGCTAGAAAGAAGTATTGTATTATGTTTAGATTTTGTAATGCTTTTAATTGATTATCTTATCAGTTTTCTGTTTGAGCTTTTCTCTTGACTCTTTTAGCTCGAACTATGTAGAGGAGTGCAATATACTATCAGGGTATTGGGCATGCACTTCGTACAATTTGCAGAGATGAGGGTTGTTTTGGTCTCTATAAAGGGATGGGAGCTACATTACTGGTATGATTTTTAGTGTGCTTGTGACTCTTTGGTCCATTACATAACGCTGGTTAACATTGAGATACTGGTGCTTGATGCAGGGGGTAGGACCTAGTATAGCAATAAGCTTTGCTGTTTATGAGACCCTGAGATCGTATTGGCATGCTCAAAGGTGAATTCTCTATAATTTGTTGATCAGCCATATCATTTAATACTCATTTGTGTTCCTAAATACATGTTAATTGTTTATTAGGCCAAATGATTCTACTGTCATGGTCAGCCTTGCTTGTGGCAGCCTTTCAGGCATTGCATCATCAACAGGTATGTTGATGTGATGTAGAATATAAGTCCGCCAACTTACCTAATACACTATAAAATATCTCTCTTAAACTTTTTGATTCTAGTTTTCTTTGTGTTCTGCCATTCTGGTGTATGGTAATTCAAAATTCGTGTTGCTTTACTCTTAACTAGTAGTGATAATTTTTTTGTTCGAAATGGTTGTGAAGCATCATCCGCAGTCTGTCAATACAGAATTAAATCAGCAATATTGACCATCTTCCTCTCTATTTTATCAGTATCGAAACAACTACCTAGACATTAAAGGAAATATATCTCAATGTCTTTATGGGCGTTGTGTACATAGTTTTATTCATCTGCTTCTCATTTTTCTTCTATTTAAGTTGATATGAAAGCTGAGCTTATAAATGATTTTTTTTATTGCGTTTGCTGCTAAAGCTAGTATTTGCATATCCCTACTTGATTCTGAGACTCTGTGTTATGGCCTGTGCATAAGGGATTTGTTTATAATACTGTCCAATGTCCATTTATTACACGTTTAGGGCTTTGTGTAAAGTTGCTGTATCTCATCTTTACTAAGTACCACAAGTGACAAAACATGTAATTTTTGCACGATTTAGTACCTTTCTTATAGAGGGAGGGTGGGACAGGGTATGGTAGTTCATTTCAGTAAGCATTCGACTATTTGCAGTATTATATTCTATTGTAGGAGCCCTGAAAGCTTAGTTTTTTCACTAGGATCGTATATGCAATTAAGTTCGTTGGCGCGATATTGTTTGCATTCAGTTTCTCCAATTTCAAAAAACAATGTATTTTCTAAAGATGTTTGTTCTTGAAATTTTGTGGGTATATTCTGAATCTTTATTAACTTATTTATAGGATGTATATCTTATGTTTTTTTTTTCTTCACATTTACCCACTTCTGTCACTTGTGAGGTGCTTGATATTTTAGTTAGTCCTTTGTTCTACTAGCCAAATATGTAATTGTAGATAATTGTATATATTTGAGCTCAGTTTTAATTGGTGTGAAGTCAGTATTGGAAGAAAGCATTAGTGGCTATTTTTATAATAGAACAATTTCATATGGAGGAAAGATGAGATATATGAGCAATCAATTTTTGCCGATAAACTATTGATTTAGATCTATCTGCCCTTTGAACTTGCTTTACCCCAGTAAAATATCCACCAACTTTAAGTTATATAGTAATAGCATAAAGGATAGAGCGGATTGACAATGAAAAGTAAATTCATTTTTACGGCTAGTTTTATTATGTTCATTGTTGACCCTCGTTCTTATTTCTGATTGATTTTCTCTTATTTGTTGTTATTTTGCAGTAACATTCCCCTTGGATCTTGTGAGGCGAAGAATGCAGTTGGAAGGAGCTGGAGGTCGAGCCCGTGTCTACAACACTGGCTTATTTGGGACATTTGGGCACATCATCCGGAGTGAAGGCTTGCAAGCCCTGTATAGAGGAATTCTGCCAGAATATTACAAAGTTGTCCCAGGTGTAGGAATTGTTTTCATGACATATGAGACACTGAAGAAACTTCTATCAGATCAGTGGTTCTAAAGGCTAATTGCCATGCATCTGAGATAACCTTGCCACCACCAATTGTTGTGCCAGACAAGTCAGGAAGAGGAAGGGATCAGTTTTGATCAAGATAGGACGGTAGGTAGAAGATTGTTCTCTTTTTTACTTATGTTTATTTTTTCTTCTGGTACTTACTTATGGTGGAAAGTGTGGTTGCTGCCATAAATCATATTTTTGAGTGTATAGGCTACTAATTACCATTCTCTCACATCTAAGTGTACTCCAAACAATATATGTTTAGAACCGAGGTTCGAAAGGATATTTTATTAATTTATGATTATATCATCATAAAAGTAGTGTTGTCGAAACCGTTGGGACCTGTCTTCATTGCTATTGTTTCGTCTTTGTTTGTTTGAAGCCGTTTGTGACCTGACCTGTCTTCATTCTTTGTAGTGCTTCCACGTTGTTGATATTTTATAGTTCTCAGACGTTCGTTGGTGTTAAACATTGCCGTCTAGGATGAGACAAAGGGATTTAGTTTAATGAAGTAAATAATTGGCTAGAAACAACAAAATTACCGGATGCATCACTCTGTAACTTGCTGGATTCTACCGGGGTGACTTGACTCTTGAGAAGCAAACTAGGTACATATTCCGACTTTAGTACACCAGGTTTGTATTCTTCTGAGAACTCCAAATGAATAGTGTGATGCTGATGCAGTTTCAAGGTTAAAATAAAAATAAAGCTTGCAGGCAGAACATGATTATTTCAAATATGACCAAGAAGCCAAAAAATAACAAACAACTCATTTATTTCCGTCACTTGGTTCATGTAATAATCTAGAATTACTCTTTATTGACTTGTCGTCTTGTTTTTTTCTTTTGGACAGGTGAAATTCAGAAACTAGAAGTGAATTTTACCAACGTTTAAAGCACTTTACACCTAAAGATGCTGGTTTAAATCCAATGAACAAAAAATGAAAATCTAATCTCTTGCTTTCCTTTATTTGAAAATTCCCTTTTGAGCTGGGTTATCTATCTCGTTTCCTTTCAATTAGCTAGGGAATGGAATATGTTAGTGTGTTCAAGTTGATGGAGATCAACTATCAAACCAGATGATATAACATCTAAATCGCATATTGCAGTACCCATAGATACCTTCACTTTTGTGTTTTGAAATAACGGAAGCAAGAGTTAAGCACCCCCCCCCCCCCGGTCACTTCACTATCTACATCAGTGATCTGTTTGTACCATGTTCTCAGCATTTCAATAATGTTGTTAGTGATAATACGTAGGAAATTGATATTTTCACAAGGCTGTCCTTTGATTTTGATGAATAGTGAATGAGTCGGAGAAATATCAAATCAATTGCAATTGCCTATACAGAAAGTGTATAGTTCCTGTCCAGAAAGCAGTCAAGGCAGAAACATCACTGTCAAATGCAAGGGAGGTTCTCACCTTTATCATTGGCTACAAAAGAACAGAATCATCTTATTAATCAAGATGAGAGCACCTTATCATGGCTTTATAATATGCATCTCTTTATATTATACCAATCTCTACTTGGGAGAATTTTCCTTTTTATGTTTTTAATTTACGTGCAATTATAAATACCACTCGATCCCATGCATATTGTACCAAATAACCTAATTGTTCATATCTCTGTTTCATCATCAAGCTCATATCTTTCTGTAGATGATATTGACTCAAGATGGGGTAATCTGCATCCTGAGGTTTAGATCAGTACGTATATATTTGTTGCATCTAGCCCTCGGGGTTGCAGATTAACTCTTCTTCATTGGCAATGCAACATATAATTCCGCGTTTAGCACAACCTACTTTACAAGGTTCCATTGTTTAGCAATTGACTGCTATTATATTTTTCAGATCACTTTGGTTCAAATTCAGAAAAGATGTTGATTATTTACTAGCTTTTTCAAGAATCTGTTTTATCTTTTCGATACATGCATGATTTATATCTTGCAGATTTACCTAATCCTCACATTTCTACTGGCCTTTTTAGTAGTGAATTTCACTATGGAGTATTATTTAGTAGGGAACACTAGAGGATCAGGTTAGCTTCAATTATGCAGAGAGTTTGTATGGCCTCATCCTCATTTTCTGGGAAGCCATTTCCATCTTTGAAGATGAAACTATAACATCTCCACACAGAAAGATGAAACTCCCGCATATATGTTTAATGCAATATCCAATTTATTTGCCAACCACACAACGCGATTCCACCCCATAAGCTTGATAAAAGTTCTGTTTATTTCTGTACAAATTTGAAGTTTAGTTTAGAGACATTTGTCATGATAAAAACACTTGGTATAACACCCTAACATAGTTCCAATACGCATCAGGCACAGTAGCTTGACTTGACTGATAGACGTATATATATCCTTGTTGAACTCTTTAATAATAGGGGAGAGCAAGAACCGATTTTGCAATTGAAAACTCACGCAAAATCGCACCGGTGATTTCGGTGGCATACAATAGTTTTTCCAGTAGAAACCGCACCCTTTCCCTTTCGGTTGCGGTTTTGGTATGGAAACCGCAACCTTTAAAGAACTGCACTCGTTTAGAGTTCTAAGTTCTTTAATATTTCTCATATTTTTGTGTATGTTTTAGAGTTCTTTAAGTTCTATTTAAACATAGTTGTAAATTTAATTTTAGAATATGTAATTTTGCATCTTCAAAATTTGTATGGTAATAAACTTTAACTTTTCAACTTGAGGAATCGGAAGTTTTGAATTAATCCGTGATTAGTTTTCAAGAATTTAATTTCATAGTTGGGAATTATTTACAATAGCAAGCCAACAGTGCATTCCTAGAAGCCACACCGCACCAATCCAAACGGTTTGATGTTGTAGATTATAATTTAAGCAAACCGCATCAAGCGATTTATGGTTTTTGTTCGGAATCGTATCATGTTCACCCCTACTCTTTTAAGAAATTCTTGATGAATTCTTAATTCAACATTTTCTTTTTAAACACAATATATAATATGTGATTCACTATTTATCTCTTTGCTAGTTGATGTACCCTAAACAATGCAAGGCTACTTTCACCATAAAGCCAGCAGTCGCATCAAATGATTGATACCACTTGCTATTCATTTTTTAAGAAATTATTCCAAGGCTGGCACTGGGAGATACCATATTGATTAGAAATTGCACATATCATGAGATATTATAATTCCGAACCGAACCGAACCGAACCTTCAAAAACCTTAATTAGTGAAAAATATGCTACTTTATTCCCATAGAATGAAAAGTAAGATTGCTTTAACATAAATCTACAACCAAATCGCATATTTAACCTCATTAACAATGTCCACTAAGACTTAAAAATTATTATAAATTTTTAAAGTTGTTTGGCACAAGCAATCCTATTACCCTACCTACATTTTATCATCTCCCCTGCCCTTCCTCAATAAGATATACTAACAAGCTGCTTTAGAATTCTAGATTGGAAAAGGAAAAGAAGAGCATTTAATTTCTAGGCTTTAAGCATATCTCATTTTCTCTGGTTTTCAATAAATCTTGGCCCCGGCCTACACTAGTTTATTCTGATCTGCTATGTAGATAGAAATGGTGCTGTTAACAGCCTGAAAGTAACATTTCTTTTCCCTTTCCAGGGAATTGATATTATTGTTGCATTACTTAAACAAATCAGCTTACTTCGGAAACTAAATAAGTAATGATTTTCTCTTCTCGGTTTTACCCAAAAAAGTGGGCATACTTTGTCAGAATTTTATTATTTTGACAGAGTAGGTGACAAAGCACTGCTTCATAATTTGTTTTGGAGCTACTTCTTGTATTATATAGTTGAAAAGGTTCAAAGGGTGATATATTTATTTACCTGCAGTTTAATGTATTGTGTAATGGATTGACAATCCGAACCTTCATATAAATCAAGAACCTGGTAAGCCAAATCCATGACATATTCTGCATTTCCTCTGGCATATCTGTCAAGTGCACTATGGCGCGCTTAACTTTCCCTCCATTTTTTTATTTCCTTCAATATAAGCAATTTGTCTAGCTAGTTGATGCAAGTCTATATGTCTATCTATGAATGATGTGTGTATATATATATATATATAGAGAGAGAGAGAGAGAGAGAGAGAGTACAAGGTATATATATATATAGTTGAGTAAAATTTTTTTGTAGAATTTGTTTTAGAGTAAAAGCTGAATGATGATATTTCTGCCTTCCAAAGAATCACATGACTTGTTCATTTCATAAATTTAGTAAATAAACCATGACAGGCTGTGGAGACATTACCTGAATACTTTTGTTCTTGATCTAAAGGACAATTACATTTTTCTAATACCATGGTTAGCAAGATTCAAATCCAGCATGTGTTTTTCTGTTGATAATTCTATACATTAATTAATCCCAAGTTTAAACCAGTCAAAGAAAGGTGGTATACTGAAGCTCAACTGGAAGATAAGATATATACGTACTTGCATGAAATACGTGTGTGTGTAATGTAAATAATTTTTTGAGAAAACCTTCTTGCAAATGCTTAATTAAAGCAACCATTAGTAAAATGACCACCAAAAGTAAATGCATGAATATTGAGTTGTGTAAGAAATGTCTGTGCTAGGATTTCATGGAGGATAGCTGCTGGATTTATCTGATCTCATTTCCTTCTTCCTAGGACGGACTCCTATGTATGTATGTTACTGTTTTAAAACTATGCACTGGTCACTCTCCATTCCCAACAAGCGTCCAAAGTATGTAAGCATCGCTGTTATGAACTTTTGCTTTGATTATGCGGAATATACTGCTTATTATTGTTTCTGTAAAACAGAATGAGGACTAGAATCTTTGACTGAAATTAAAGGTGATCACGTATTTCAAGAAAAAAGTAGTACTCTCTCCGTTTCTTAATATAGGTCGTTTTAGAGAAATATTTTTGTTCTTTAATATAAATCGTTTGAGAATTTCAAGTAAGCATTGATTGCTTAGTTTCCAATATTACCCCAAGTATTAAATGTAATTTTGGTTATCTCACTATTTTCTGTTCAATAAATAACAATCTCTTCTTCCAATACAAGGGTAATGTAGACAATTGATATTATAGTTAATGTTATACAATCATTTTTTTAATATTTATACACAACTCTGAAACGATCTATATTAACAAACGGAGGTATTACATACTATATCAAAAGATTCAAAATAATCATGTAAGTGTAATACAACTGCATCACTGTCTCCAAACCATATACTATTAAAAGTAGCAACACTAGATATCAATGCCAAGTTCAATTGTTCTATCAGCACAGCAAGATGAAATGAAGGTAAAAATAATCAACAAACAAGTGGTTTCGCTGTAACTAAGCTGGTCAAATTTAATTAATGGCATGGCATGGCAGCAGTAACACCTAAAAATCATCCGCCCTTAACAATTACACATGAAAAAATTCCCCTACCCCTACCCCTAGTCCCTAGACTAGACCTGTGACTTTGACTCTCCTAAAAAGTTACTACTAATTTAATCAAAAATTCTTTACCGATATTGCCCTTTTACTAAACTGGAAGTTGCAAAATACAATTTTAGTTGAGCAAGAAAACACCCAAGTTTTCCGGCCTTGGCAAAGAAAATTTATCAAACAGAAAACCATAAATTTTCTGATTCCCCGTATTCATCTTCAATCTTCAAACAATCCCACCATTAAAAGATCAACTGCAAACCCATAATTAAAGCTTCTAGTATCCCCTTTACCACAATTCAAGATTTCACCTTGATCTCATCAAGAAAATGCTGAGTTCTTGACCCGGGCATTCATCCAGGTTGATGAGATGGAATGACTCCGAATCAGGACCGCCCACCACGCACTCATAGTTGGCCCTCATGTACATGAGCTCTCCATAGCCTTCTGTACCGACTCCTGATCCGAACCCGGATGGAATAACACCCGCTCCGACAGTCGTGGATTGCATGGTCTTGAGCATGAGACGAATCTGCTTTGTGGCCTTTCTCCGGGCCGCGAAACCAAATTTCCGACCGTTACAGAACATGGTCCAGACGGGGACAGAGTGGAGAGGGCAGGAACCGAGTTCTGAATCGGCCGAGTCGCGGCACTCGAGTGCGACTCGGACGAGTCCGCAGTGCATTTCCTTGACGAATAGGTGGGTGGGGATGGAGAGTTCGAGGAGGAGAGAAGGTCTGGTGGTGAGGCGGTCGTGCTGGACGCAGAACCACACGTGGCCTCGGCGTTGGCCGAAGATGGTGCCGATCACCATTGTCTTGGAAGGGCGCGGCGGAGCCACGGCGGCGAATGTTTCTTCCGCGGTGGCGGCTGATGAATTTGAGTCATGGTCTTCTTGGGTTTGTTGGTTTTTGGGGTCTTCGACGATATCATCACGAAGCGAGGTGCTTAGGCGTTTCTTGGTGGTGGCGGTGGCGGGGGTGGAGGTGGCGGTGGTCGGCGTGAAACAGGGAAGGAAGATTCGACGGAGAGAGTCGATCTTGGTCATGGTTTTCCGACGAATGATGATCAAGAAGGTATAGAGAGAGAGAGAGAAAGAATAGGGAAGGGCTTAATGAAGATTTTGTTTGGGTAATTTCGGGGGTGGTTTTGAAAGGTGGCATTACTGGGTATTATATATAATACAGAGTAAGAGAGGAAAGGGTTTTAGTTAGTTTTACAGATAGGGCGGGAAGAAATATAGCCGTTAATCCGGTCCGGTGATAAATTACATTAAAGTTTATTTGAATTTCTGTCTTAATTATATTCATTTTTGGGGAGCTTTGTGATGTGGGTTTATGAGGAGACACAAATTCAATGGGTTCAGTAGAAATCAGTGATAAAAATGGGATCAATTTGTGTCTCAGGGTTTTTGGTACTAAAAACTTGGGGGAGAGGGACTGTGTAACAAACAGCCTTTGATTACTCTGCACCAGCTTGCAGAGCAGAGAGATGCTCAAATTAGTATATACAGTTGGATTCTTGTTTTTCTTTTTCTTTTCTTATTTTACTTTTTTTCTCTTTTGGGTATTTTATACTCCTCTTCTATTGGTTGCACTCTTAACCAAGAATCCTTACAACTCTTTTTCTTCTCTTTTTTTTTTTAAGAAGAAAAAATGTAGTTGCAACTTGTGAGGTGTAGTAGAGAATCCTTGACCAGCACTTCCGCCGGCCCCCCTAAAAAACAACATGTTGATCTTGTTTAGTTTTTACTAGTGTAATGGGAATACTGAATTGGCCATTTTATTGTAAAGATATCAACCATAAACAAGTTCATGTTTGTTTATGGATAAATCCATTCCATATGGAGCGGAGCGGATTGGATTTTGTGCTTAGGCCGGACTACATTATTTTAATATTTTAGTTAGATTGACCATAGTAGTAACTCGCTCCGCATGGTACAACTCTTAAAAGTTAAAATGTGAGCTTTTTAACAGTTGCCAAAACTTATGAAAGTTATTTTAAGAGAATTGATAGTTCGTCTCTCACCTACCCAACTTACTGACGAAATGCCCAAATTAGGTCATTTTCCAACTAAAAGTCCACAAATATGGAGTTAAATTTTAAACTCTTGATATGACAAATAGATTTATTTACCACTAGACGAGGAATCTATTTGAGTGGGAAGAGTCGACTTAAAAGAACCAAAGATACCACCTTCTCAACCAAACCAACAAGTATTATCAGGCAACATTCCTCCAAATATTGAAATTGACTACAAAAATTCCACAATACGAATGAGAATTTGAAGCCACTGAGTTTTTAAATAGAAAAACAATACTAATGACCAGTCGCTAAGTAATACAGCTATAGGAATAGGGAGGGTGCGTTGGCTTGGTGCTTCTACGTCAGTGGCGGGAAGCAGATATATGAAGACATTTCCCACCTCATTCATTATTAAAAAGTCAAAATAGATTGCTTCCTTTGAATAAATCTGAAACACCCATACTTATTGCACACCACTCCACCTGGCCCAGTCAACAAATTGCATTCCACCATAGACGTTGTTTGCAAATCGCACTCCAACTGTAAATGCCATTGCAACCGGTGGAACCTGTTTTGCCATCGCAGACGCTTCTACCAAACGTTCCAACCCGTTAATAATCTGATACCGGGTGTTGGAAGAAACTGCGAGAAAAACTCCTACAAGTTGGAGTAGGCACCATATAATTAGTGGAACAGCACAGATGGATTGCATAAAACGACTTCAAATATTAAAACTGCTGCAACGACCAGTGGCAATTTAAAGAAGGTATACATCATTAACCACCTGTACAACTATAATGTCTATAATTAAAGTGGAAAGTGGAAATGCAATAGATGCACATACTTCTATATTACAATGCATGTACATAGAAATTGGTGTACGATCTAGATCTTCTGCAAAACCCAGGTGAAATCCTGGGAATTACGAGGACTGATCATGTTAGCCAGGAGTCGAGGACTGATCATGTGAGACTGGGAATAACACCCAACCACATGATCTTCTAATCCAGCTTCTAGATAGGAACCTCCACAGAAATAGACTCCAATACCAATATAATGCAAGCACTCCACCATATTTGGTGAGGAGAATATTGCAGCAATAAGCTTGCATTGAACGGCAGCCTATGACATCATCTTGTGCAAATAACCATGAGCATTAAGTCAAATAGTCTAAGTTACTTCTTTTCCAAACTAAAAAATTACAGGCAGAAGATAATGTAAACATACAAATGTGAACAGCTACAAAGCTGGAAAATTTTCAGATTATGAATCATCATATCAGATAACAACACAAGGTTAAGTAGTTGAGAACAAACAATCAATCAATACCTTTTGAAAGAAATGAATCTAAAATGACAAACATAATATGGCATGGAACATGTTAGTATATTCCATCCAAATTCCTTCCCAAGACCATATCAGGTGAATTTAATAATTTAAAGAGGAATAGAGGATCAAGAACAATGAGGCCTACCCCAAAGCGCTGCACTCTTCACGAGAGGTGGAACAGGTATGTCCTCCTCTGATTTCTTTACGCTCCTGAAATTAGAAATTTATATGGCGATAAACAAATCATTCCAAGCAAAAAAAATCCAAACAATTTGTA
This sequence comes from Panax notoginseng, assembly GCA_016801055.1. NCBI lineage: Eukaryota > Viridiplantae > Streptophyta > Magnoliopsida > Apiales > Araliaceae > Panax > Panax notoginseng. The sequence goes on along the minus strand of CM029014.1, from coordinate 5,296,119 downwards.
GTATATCATGCAATTTCTTCATATGTAACATAGAAAGGAGGGGGAAATTAAGACCGCAGGCAGAGGAGCTCAATCTACATAAACATTTCGTATGATCTACACAGAGAAGGCTGATTAATTGATTGCTCTGGTCATGGAAACATATTCAATTTTGAACGAAGAGCTATCGAGGGTTTAGGTCCTTCTCATTCAGAACCAAAAATCACCTATAACCTCCAAATAACCACATTCTGTACACAACATACAGGAAGAATGATTGGAATATCATAGATTATATTTGCTTCGAATCTTTACAGATGGGCAGCCACCCTGCAGGCCCGCCCATCTACTTTGACGATATGACAAGGTATCATGATCCGCATTCTACTGGTCCAGCAGATTAACCCAATAGTCTAAACTTCAAAAGAACTAGGTCTCATCATCACAAAAGGCATAATGCCCTACATAAAGCAAGCCCTACATTCTTTACCCATCCTTAACCTCTAAATTTAATACAATCATGTGGACGGCAGCATGTAAATCAAATATAGAATCTATTCATCTGAAGTACTAGTAAGTCAATCAATAGAAAGGCAATGACAATGATTCACACTTATAAATTAAGTCTACAGAACTACTTCATATTTCTCCAGTTTATGAAAAGAACAGGCTTGTAATATTTACATGGCTGTAAAGAAGTCTATAAATGAGCAGGTGTGTGTATGTATGTATGTATCATAGCGTGTCTGGATAGAAGCATACCGCTTGGCAGTCATAATCAAATTTGCAATGCCTTGACCAATAAGACCACATCCAAATCCTACAAATCCGTACATAATACCCTGAAAATAACATAACGCATAATTATACATAACATGAACATATAAACTAAGTCCTACTAGGCTCCAATTAACTGTAAAGAACTATATCAATAAAGCTAACAACAAAGTAAAGGAAACATCCCCAGGTGAATATGTAAGAATATGTTATGAATGTGGATGCATACTATTTTGTTTTCTTCATTTTTTGGCCCAAGATAAAAAGGAATTGTTAGATTAAATACCAAATTACAAGGTGTGACTTAAAGGACAGCCACAACTTCGCTTAGAGCCTAGAGGTGACTACAAGTCATACAATGTCAAGATTTACTCTCATTGCTCTGTCTTTCTAGATTTTGTATTTTACACTTTCTCCTGCATGTCAACTGCCACCATCACAACCATGCCGCTCCTCCCAGCTCCAAGACACCATCTCCACCAGCCCATAAAGCCTTCCACTTCAACAAAGCCAACACCCCTTGAAGCACTCAATATGACCACAATCTCACTCTATACTAAACGGTCATCAACACAAACCCAATCACAGAAATAACCCACTGAAACAAATGAATCGAAAAGCCTTCAGAGCTCCACAGTTGACATCAGACATTAGAGACAATTGGTAAAGAAAAAAAACAAGTAGTTACAATCTACCTGCGGAAACTAATAGGTGAAACTTTTGATTGCAATATGATTCCATTTGATTGTTACAGCTGTGTGAACTCAAAGTGGGCATAAATGTTTGGAAATTGATATTTTCACATGACTTTTTAATATTTTCACATGAAAAGTGTCGCTATAGATGTATAGCAACGGTAAAAATCGTCACCATAGGATTTATAGCTACGATTTTCATGTGAAAATATCAAAAAGTCATGTGGAAATATTAGTTTCCTAAATGTTTAATAAATGAATTTGAAATATTTGTTCTGAATTTCAAGGGATTAACAAATATATTCAATATAATATATTCTTTAGATAGTTCATAGATGAAAAGCGAATGCTCAGATTTCCCGCCCTTTGATGATTAATTGAAGGTTCGTATATTTATATAGAGATATATACACATATTTAAATGAGTAATCAATGGCATCAGGTGAGGGGTAATGGGTGATGTCATGACGGTGTTCCAGAAGCAGGTGGTGTGATCTGGCATCGGGGTGGGGGTGGGGTGGGGGGTGGGGGTGGGGGTGGGGGTGGGGGTGGGGGGGGAGGGTGTTAATTTTGTTGGTGTTAGGCTACTGGTGCCAGCAAAGGATTGATATTGAGGACCTTATATTTAGAACAACAATGTAAGTTCAAAAAATCGTGCAAGAGAGACGCAATCAACTTGTGGGACACACTGAAATGACAATATTGAAAAAAACACAATCCTATTTGAGTTTCTGCAAGAATTTTTTATTAACCCAGCATTTTCCATTATATAATGTCTTGAAAAGACGGAGGGGAGGGGGTGCATTTTATATCCTATACCAAAAACCAAAGAAGGCAACCTGATCACTGACCATTAATACTAAATATGAAAACTTACCAATAAAGGAATTGCTTATTATATAACAGATCCATAATGTTCGTAAATATATTACCTTATAAAAATAAGTACCAAGTCTTTGCTTAACAGTAAATCTGCATCCTGGCCTTTCTGCCTCAAATACACTGCATCAGATGAACGTTTGAGAATAAAAGTAGGTCATATCCAAGAGCTAAAGATGAAGGAGAGAGAGAGAGAGAGAATTCAGAATCCGTGTATTGTAAGGATAAGCCCGATCCCAGTTTAGGTTTCCTCATTAAGATTTTACACATTTAAAAAACTAAGGAGAGGTAATAAAACTATGTAATTTCCAATTTTTACACTTCGTGAATCCACGTCCATAATTGAATAAGTTAAAAACATGCACTTCTCCATCCCAATTTAAGTGAGCACCATTTTATTTTGGATGACCCTAAATAAGTGAGCTCATTCTATCTTAAACAATTAATCTCTGTATCCAATTATTGTAATCTCTCGATCCAATGGTTGTAAGTAAAGCACTTATTAGACTGAAACTAAGTGCTGGTCAAACAAGCTCAATAAATTAGGTCTGAGGGAGAATATGGGATGAGTTAATGGGGACGGGGTACCCTGTATCGACTCCGCCCATTTTAAGTTCAAAGGTATCATGGTAATGTTATTAGATGTCGCATTATTGAAAAAGAAAATGACATTTCTTTGGGATATCCGAAAAACAGGAGAACATCAAACTGGGATAGAGGGAGTGGTTAAGAAGTTTTTCTTGAAAAAAACAGACAACCTGCTAGGAAGAGCCGCATAAGCATGCTGCATACGTCCAAGGAACCCTTGAGATGTAGATAATTGTCCGATACGAGCATAGGGTGCCAACATTCCAACTAAAGCAACGTTAACAACCACCCCAACCAAAAGATCTGCAGCATACAACTCAAATTCTGCCCAGAAATCTTTACCCCTCTTTTGAACCTCCGCAAATGTTGCACAACAAGAATCAATAACTATCTGCAAACCAAATTATTACAGTAAGAAACATGAATATTAAATTAGTAACCAACAAACCATCAAAAGTGTATTCGATGAATACACTTAGTAGGGAAAACATCGAGTCGATCCGAGTATTGAGTGGTTCAGATTTGGTTCACAAAATTTATCGAGTATAAAATAAGATTTGATTGAGAATTTAGTTACCGAGTCGAGCACGATTCCGAATCGAGCCCGAGCAGTTTGAACTTTTCGAATGAATATGATCCGAGTATTACAATTTGAGGAGGTTCGAATAATTTATCGAACTTTAAAATTTGCTCATATTTGACTCATTTATATTTCAAGTCGGGCTCGAATCAAATTTTTAGTCGAACGAGTACAAATTGAGCTCGAACTATTTGCTCATTTTACAGCCTTAAACATAGCATCACTTTGAAAACTAACAACCCAAATTTAGCTACTAATTGCGTTAAGTTATGTAAAGGCCAGGCCAATATGCCTAGGCACAGAATTTAGTCACGGCTTATGAAATTTCAATAAAAAAAATCTAAAGTACCAACTTTTAGTGAATTACTAGATAATTGTCCAGATACAGTTAGTAACATGCCTAATATTACCTACATGTACACATGGGAACACAACAACATAACTTAAACAATAGTGAGCAACTGTTTGGACTATTTAGCCATTGTTTGCATATCTATCATATCATACCAATTTCTTTTTTAAAGCAAAAATAAATTCGGACTTTCAAGGCTGATTAGTAATGAATGAACTTACAAACCTCAGTCCCAATTTTGAAAAGGAAGGATGGATCAGCTAACATTCGGTTCCGAAGCATAGAGAATGACTTCATTGCGAAGCCAAGAGGCCACGCTGACCCCTACAATCAAAAATCAGTAGTTATCATTGACATGGCTACATAGAACAGATACATTGGAAAAAAGTACTTTCAGTATTTTAGTATTGGATAAAATCATACCTGCAAGTCAAGATATCTAAGGAGAAGCACTTTTCGAATCCCAACACTCTTTGCAGCCTCTAACATATCCGAAGGAAGACTAGCACCCCGAGACTCCGTTTCTCTAATCACCTCCTCAAACTTCATTATTGGCCCAAACTCCTCTTCTTCCGGGTCACCCCCTTCATTGCCGCCACTGCCGCCGCCACCTAGAAATTTTCCATTACCGCCATCATCGCCGCCGCCGCCACTTCCATTATCAATTTTTGGTGTACAATTAGAAGTATCCAAAACCCTAACATCCTTACCTACAGAAAAACTATCATTATCATTCGGAACCTTGGTGGTGACCACAACACCAGGTTGCGAGTCAGCCTCGGAATTTAATGAGCTCTTGATTCTTAAGCTCTGTTTTTTCTTATTTCGCACATTCGAAATGCTAAGAATAGTCAAATTTCGAACTGGAATTGTCCTCGAAACAAGTTCATTTCGCAAATTCGCAAAATGGGATACTGCTATTCTCGAAGAAGAAACCGCCATTTCTCTACTAATACCTCTAAAAATGGGAGAAAATAATGAAAAGACAGGAGCTTGCTTGTATTATCTGCAACAGAAAGAAATGCGTCTGGTTACCAGCTTTCTCTCTTCTCACCTCAAGTGAAACTGTGAAAGTGGTGTGGTGTGGCGTGGCGGAGTAGAGTAGACTGAAACAGGATCAATGGCACGGCACGTGCATACTAGTGTTTGGGCCGTGGAGACGTCTAGGGCTTCCCAACTGTAACTGTCTATAAGCGGTGTGGTGTGGACCTTAGACACACGTCTAGGCATACTAATCACACGTTAACTTTTTCCCTACAATAAGTCTAGTGGGACATTGGTCAAGCCACATTCTAGCGATTTTTTTTTTGATTTTTTTAGTACTTTTTAAAAAATGTATTATATTATTTATTTTAATTAAAATTTTTATAGAAAATAGTGTTTCAAGTATAATTTGAATACATATAAAAAATAAGGCTGTACAGATCTTATTTTTTATATGTATCCAACTTACACCTAAAATACTTTTTTTTAACAATCGGTCAATATGTTATGAAATGGTATAACTCTTTGTCTTTCAAGAATACTTGAAATAAAAGAACAATTTTTTTACTAGATCTCTTAATTTTTTTGGATTGTAGTTCAATTGTTCAGAAGTACCGTTCTATTATCAAGGCAGGAGCTGTGGGTTCGAGTCCCATCAAAATATGGATAGATTCAATAAGTACATTAAAAAGAAAGTAATATTTAGTTCTTAGTAGGCACAAGTTATCTAGAAGGGGGGGTTGAATAGATATTTAAAAATATTTTTTGATTTAAACTTGTTCTTAGATAGTGATTAAAACTTAGCAGAATTAGTGTTTATTTTAATCTTCTTAACCAAGCAATGAAGTTATGGACGAGTAAGGCAGTTATAGCAGATATAGCAGTTATGGCAGGAATGTAAATGACACGGCTATTTTTAAGTGGTTCAGAGCACACAAGGCTCCTAGTCCACTCTTCTACTCAACGAGTAGGATATCCACTAAGGATGTCTCTTACAAACTTCTGAATCACACTGTATTCCTTCTAGACCAGCAGCCTAGGAACTTCTCTAGTTCACTCTTGAACTCTTCAAGTCCAGCAGACTTGGCTATCTTACAGTTCACTACGAACTCTTCAAGTCCAGCAGACTTGGTACACTTCATCAGTTGATTGATGATTGTTGTCTCGTTCTGAAGGTTGCTACTCAGTTGCTGTGTAAGCACTGGTTCGTCTAAGAACTGAGTAGCTGAGCAAGCTTTGTAATATCTCAGATCGTAGAGTTGAGCCTTAGAGAATTATCCACGTTGAATGTTTTAATGCTTGCTTGATTCCCTCTCATCTGTCTGATCTGTATATATGTGATACAGAAAACTATCCGTTTGAATCCATCCGTTGAGGCATTAAATGCGTCTGAACTTTCTGTGCTGTGATGGTGACATTTCTGCACATCTTCTGAATTCTGCATCCTGGACCACTGACACTGCAGACTGCTTTCTCACCTACCACCTGAAAAGGTGTTTTGTCCCTCTTTTCCATAGTACTATCATTGGCTTCTTCAATACGCTTCTTTGTTGCGTCCTAAGGACATTTCATATAATCTGGGACTGATGGGCACTGCAGCTTCTCAGATTCATTCCTCGTATCTTGAATTAACAACTCATGAGGCTTGACGTTTTCTGACATGAGACAGATGACGCTCTACGATTTGGATCGCTGTGTTCTACGATCTAGATCGTAGTGTCTTGACTTGCACACTATGATGACATCACTTGAGAGCACTACAATTTCTCTTAAACCTTTATGCACTACGATCTTCTCTTACTCGTGTAGTTGACTCTACGTTCCCGAGAGCACACTACGATCGTTGACTTGTAAACTTCATGTTATCTTCAGCATACTACGATTGTGAAGTTGGCTCGGCGAACGTTGGGACCACTCTACGATTTTCGAAGAGTTCCCTTCAAGGCAGGCACACTACGATCTTCAGGCTCTACGATTTCTGCCTTGACTTCTGCAATGTTGATCAGATTGATGCACTACGATCTCTTCATGACTAGTCTATTACATCTAAAGATCAACCTAACAGATTTGATCTTTCTATCTATACATTCTGGAACAGAATGATACACGTTAAAAGCTTAGATCAACCTAACAATTTTGATCTATCACTAAGTCCTTGTTCATATATTCTTTAAGGACCTTACAAATAATCATGAACATATTCATTAAAACATCAAATCATAATATGCATTCTCCCAACAATCTCCCCCTATTTGATGTTGACATAACTAAGGAGATTTGTTGTCATGATTATTAGTGACTAGATGCATTTGTAGAAATTTAAACATGACTTAGTATTTCAGTGAGCAACTGAAATTTCTAGAGAATAAGCACGAATTTATTGATGATCAAAGGATATTACAATATCATTACATCAATAAAGCATTAAACTTTTAACTTATCTCTGTTTTCTTGATCTCTTATATGGAGGTGGGTTTGCATATTCTTCAGCTCTTCTCTTCCTTTGAGCTTCTTCATTTCTTGCTAACTCCTCCAGCTCGCTTCAACTTAGAACTGGATTCTCCTCATGTCTGCGCATGAATGCAGGATCTCCAGTTGGCATTCGAAGGTGTACAGTAGTCACGTCTTGCGAGCTAGGAGTTGACTACTGATGGCTCAGAGGAATAGCTGTTACAATTGCCTGCTGACCAGATCGTTGAGTCTGAGTAAGTGATGGTCTTGCAGGAGGGCTTCTTGATGATTGACCATGGAATTAACTTCTTCCCCTGTCTTGAATTGCATAACCTCCTCTGCCTCTGCCTCCTTTCCCTTGGTCTTCTTTCCTTTCTTGATCTCCTTTCCCTTTAGCTTTCTCCCCCTTTATGTCAGCATCAAGGGTTCGAATATCTGCAGATAGCATGCTAACCCCTTGGACAAACTCGTTGAGTTCACTTTGAGTTTGAGCAGTGTCCTCCTTATTCTCCTTGATCTGTTGGTCAGCTCTAGCTTCTTTCTTCTGGAGGACTGTAAGAATCGTATCATTATACTTCTTCTGATTTGCATACAATTTCTGGAAGTCGTATACAGAAGCTTTTAAGTTGAGAATATTGTCCAGCATAATCTGATGTTGACGATCTTGATTTTTCTGTATTTCAAGCATAGCTTCTTTTTGTTTGGCAGCAACCTGGAAGTGGATCTCATCTCTGTCTGATATGCTCTTTAGAATTTCTTTGATAATTTCCCTTAGCTTCGTAGTGAGCTCAGTATTCATTGTACCAGGAAATTTGTTAGCAGCTTGTATCATTTGATTCAGGCGTATGTTGAAGAGATCAGAGTGATATTCCAAGCTTGCTTCAATGGACTTGATCATTTGCTCAGAGGTTTCTTTTAGATCGTCTTTAGTGGGCAGGCTAGGGAAGGTATTATCTGGTTGAGGATTGTCTACTGGAGGGGTTCTTGGTTGATCTTGCAGATTGTACAGAGCAAGATTTAAGACTGAAATAGTCATTCGATGAGGAAGATGGTACATCAGTTGGGGGTGCTTGGGTTTGGACATGTTGGATAGGTGACTCTTCGATTTCTATGGTTGACTCTACGATTTGGCTTGAGTCTGAAATCGTAGAGTTGGTTAGTTGAGGGAGCAGGGTGATGGTGATTTCTTCTGGTTCTTCAGTTACAGAATTTTGGGATTCTGCAGCTGGAAACTGGTTTACAGGATTCCGAATCACTTCTAGCCATTTAGGGAATTCATAGAATTAGCTAAATAATGATGATGGCAAGTGATTTGCTCTAAAGTTTGTAGGGATAGTCAATACCTCAGGTTTAGTATGTGATGAGACATGGTTGGTAATCAGCTTTTTGGAAAAATTGACTTCCCTTGGATATCCATGAGCTAGCACTGAAATTGCTGGATATTCCTTGAAGCTCCAGAACATGTGATCCCATGATTTCTGGATCAGAGCTTGATGATATGCCATCATGGGTAGGTAGGAGAACATCTGGTTGTACAGATAGCTTCTGTATCCATCTTTCCCTACACTTGTGATCATAAGCTCATCATCACTGTCATCTTCTTCTTCTCCAATCTCTTCATTTGAGGATTCCATGATTTCAATGGCCTCTGGAATGTTTGACTTTGTTGCAACGTTGTCTTGGGTAGGAACCTCTTCTTCTGTCATTGGTACATCTTGAGGCTCCCCCTCATTATCTTCTTGGAGGTTTAAAAACTCCCCCTCAGCTTGTACATCCTCTTCTAAGTTCAGACAGTCCTTTTCATCTTGACCATCTTTTTGAGCTGAGGACTTCTCCCCCTCAGCTGGTGTATACTCAATCATGAGTATTTCAGGGTTCTCCCCCTCAGCTTGAGCCTTTTCCTCTTCGGTTGTTTGGGACAGTTCTACTATTTCTGTCGTGTTCTTGGCTTCCTTCTTCAGTATTTTCGTATTCTCAAGAATGTACTTCTTGACCAGCCTTTTCTTTGGTTTGCTGGCTTTAGTCACCACTTGATTGGCCACGTGCCTTGAAGCAGCTTCCTCCATCTCTGCCACACTTGACCTGTCTTCAGAGAACAGCAGGGTCTCTACGATCGAAGACACTGTTGGTCTTTTGGACTTATGATCAATCTTGTTCTTCTTTAAGATTTGTAAGATGGTGGCCCGATCTTCTTCTACTTCTTCTTGAAGTTGTATCTTCCTCAGCCTCCTTAGAGTCTCTATGTCAGAGGGCTCTACAGGAGTGTTGGTTGCAGATCCTTGAGTCTCTTCAACTTGTCTTGATCTCAGCTTCCTTTTACCCTTACTTTTTCTTGCAAGAGTAGATGGTTCTCCCTTGTCTTCTTCTCCTTCTTCTTCGACTTCTCTGACAACAGACATATCCCCTGTAACACCTGTTTTCTTTAGTTCCTCAGTTCTCCCACTGGATTCTGTCATCATTCTTACATAATCAGCAGGGTTCCTTTCCCAGTTTTTGAACAACTGCTGTGTCATTCTTCGGTTTGGGTTTATGGCTTCTCCTTCATCATCCCCAATTTTATTACCCAAAGCAGATTGCAGAATGATGCTTATGAATCTCCCATACAGCATCTTTGAGGTGTTCTTTGACTTCTTCGAGCTAACTATCCATTTTCCGATCCACTCAAGCAGCACAGCCCCATAGTCAAGTTGAGTACCATATACTATGGCAGTCATGAGCTTGAGCTGAGCCTCATTAACTAAGTCATGTCCTGAACTTTTGCAGCATATGCATTTTCCAACAATGTCAGCTAGAAATTCATACCTCTGAGGGAACTCCTTTTTCTTGTAGCCTTTCACAGAGAGGTTCTTCTTGTGATGCATCTTCTTCAAACCCTCTTGAAATCTTATGCTGTCCAGAAATGGGTGCCCTACATTTTGGAAACCTAGGGCCAGATTGACATTTTCTTCCCTTAGCTTTAGTTCAACTGCTCTAACTCGTGTGGTGACGGTGTTGTTTTCATACACTCCATTCTTGTAGAACTCCTTCACCAGTTGAGGATAGATGAGCGTATCAGTGCTGAGCGCCTCTTCGAGACCAGCCTTCTTCAGTAAGGCTAAGATCTTGTGGAACTTGGGAGAAGCGGTTTTGAACTCGTCAAAACGGAGTCTGTAGCCCGAAATCACGTTGGAAGCAGCCATTGATTCTGTAGTTGAGAAGAGAGATGGAACTGAGCTTTCTTCTGAGTTAGGGTTTTGATTTTGAGAGAGAGAGAATGAGAGATAAGCTTTTGAACTTCAGTATTTCAAAATCACGATTCTAACTGTACTTATAGCTTCCCTCTCCCTTTTTAACTTAGTGAGACAGGTGTCTCCTTTTGCTTGGCTCTACGATCTTGTCTGCGTGGGAAAATACTGATTTGTCCTTTGAGTCTTCAGAGCTGAGGTGTCCTTAGTATGACTATGATCGTAGAGTTAGTCTTCTGGTCATTAAGTCTGATCAGCATTCGTAGAGTCTGTCCTGCGATCATCGAGTCTGTCCTACTATCGTCGAGTCTGTCTGGATCCTAGTGATGAGTTTTGACTAAGCATTCTTTTTAAGGTAACTCAAGAAGGGCCAACCTCTTGGTGTGATTCAAGGGTTAGGTTTGTCCCTGAGACACCTCTTGAAGAGATTGCTTTGTTATAAAGCTTATCATCACAAGATTCACTTTGCTTGTTGAAAGGACTTTTGGTCATCGTCGAGTCTGCACCATGATAGTTGAGTCTTTGCTACGATCGTTGAGGTAGATTTTTGCTCAGCTCTACGATCGTGGTCCTTTCTTGATCATGTCTACGATTTTGAGTTCAGTCTCCCTTTTTTTTTATATCTGTCATTGTTAGCACAGTCTAGAGCATATATCTCATGGTGATAGATTTAGCATTCCTATGTGACAACCCCAAAATAGGTCCATTCCATCCAACCTATTCTGAGTCGCCGAATACATGGTACAGAAAATAACTACAACTTTATTACAACAATTGTCGTGCAAAATATAACAACACATATGCTGTGAGTTTGGATACAAATATATACCAAATGTGACTCATGTTCCAACCGTGGACATCACCTCACAATGACACCTCACATAAAGGTATAGTCAAAAACTGTTTTAGAAATTAGAATCTTTGGGAAGTGCTCAAGGAAACCTTCGTATATGGGAGGCCATGCGTCTAGGTTATGATAGATATCATATGGCCACAGAATTATTCTTGGTTGACCCAATAGACCCCAAAGAAAAACGAGAAGATTACTATCATATTCTTCCCAATGGTGAGTCTTCTCTTGACATATCATTATCTCTACTGTCTCTAATTGAGAATTATACTTCAAACAAACACCAAGATTATATAGGTAGTGCTCGTATATATACTCAGCAAGTGGATGAGCACAACCCTGTCTTATAATGACACGAGGTTGTATGTCATTAGACATCTTGTATGATAGTGACAAAATACCCTTCTAACGTTGGGCTCGCCTCACCTTATTTTTTGTACCAAATATAACTACTAAATGATGACCACCGTTTTATTCCCTTGTTACCCCCGCTCGACCCAGCTACACTCTTATTACCTTAAAGGAATTGTGAAACAAAAGGGTGAGCACAACTAGCCCAGTAAAGAATATCATGACTAAAGATAATTAAATTATCAATAGCCTTCATCAGTAATAAATCAGAGATTTAGAACATATGGTAGATGATAAAAATTTTCAACCATAGTTGCAGCGGAACGAGCAAACCATTAGAAAAGTCAAATAGACTATAAAGTCTATTATCTTCTCCACGCTAAAAGTCCATCAACAATGTTTTATCCCTGTAACATCAATCAACAATTCCTGTCCACAATCACGTGTATAACTCATAATCGTAATTGTAGTTCTAAATTCCTTTTCTCATCTAGGACAAAGATAATTTTCATCACCTGAAACATCAAACATCATGGTTATACCAAATCACAGCTCCTGTTCATAATCATACTAATAACTTCATCTTTGCACTACGGGCCAAAGATATTCATCAACAAGTCATCTTTTGCACTACAGGCCAAAGATATTCAACAACGGGTCATCTTTGCATTACGAGCCAAAGATATTCATCAACAACTCATCTTTGCACTACAGGCCAAAGATATTCATATCTCAAAGAAATATATAATCATTTCAGAATTTATATAAACAATAATTATAACCATGTTAATCAATTCACCTTAGCACTTAAGCTAAAGATATTCAATTATAAATTCAATGGTCATGATCATACCAGTCAACAATTCAACTTTGCACTACTGGCCAAAGAGAACCCATAGTCATGATCATATCAATAATTTACCCATCTTTACACTCAAGCGAAAGAGAATTTCAACATCAAGGTTATAAAAATGTTATATATGATAATAAAAATAATATGATCAAAACATGGATTTAATTTCAAGAGCAATATTCATAAATCAACTATAATTTGATTAGAAAAAGAAACTAATTTTATCGTGAATAGTAACTCGTGAATAGTAACCCCGACATGAAAAAGGTAGAAATTCCACAATAATATACATACTAATATTTCGGTATAATGATATTGAAAGAATAATATTTCTTAAGCTTATAAATAATTTATTTAAATTGTTTACACTTTACTAATTAATGCATTTAATCATCATAAAATGCCAACCCTTAAGATTTCATCATCAATAATCAAAACCCTCATCAAAAATCTGCATATACCTCATATAGGATTCTCAAGCCATAAAATCCTATTTTCTAATTTTCTTACTTCACATAACATATTTAATTCATTTTCTCATAACTAGTCTATTTTCATGAAAAATAACAAATCAGTTCTAAAAATATTTCTTTTTTGGGATTTAGCAGAATATAGTCCCATATTGAACATATATTTTTCTCAGAAATTTTAAAACTCATTTACTATTTTTCATATGGCCAAAACCGCCGAATATTTAGATATTTATCATAAATTGTACTTTTGTCCAAAAATTTTGAAATTCACAGAGTACACTGATATTATATAGATATACTTCTAATAAAAATTTTATCAATTTTGGAGTTAACCACAAGGAGTTAGAAGCGATTACTTTTAAAATAGTCTTTTCCCGTAAAATTCATAACTCTTAATCTATACATCTAAAAATTACCATTTTTGGACACAATCAACAAAACTCATCAAAATATCATTTCAAAATTTTCCAGAATTTTCTGAAGGTCAGAAGAATTTCGAACTGAAAAACATAATAACCCTTAAAATTCCTTACTATCCCTTACAATCCCTTACCTCAAAAGAGCAGCACTTCTGACTAGAATGCAAAATCGAAGAAAACTTGCACTGAATAACAACTCTCAAAGTATCTAAATACTCACAAAATATGCTTCATAATATAGAGAGAGAAAGAGAGAAAGCTTATGTTTCTGGTGTGATTTTCAATTCTAACTTAGCCCTCTATTTATAGGAAAATGTTAGCACGCCGAAGCAGACTTAACATGTAACCTGATGGCTTTACCTGCTACTATTCTTACCCACCACATTTGAATAAAAATCTCAGCACATTTCTTCACCAACCAAGATTGGGGCCCACCAATTCTAGAATTTTCCACCAAAATGATTAACTCCGAAAATTCAACAATTTCTGAACCAGGCATCTCGTAAAATTCATAACAAATCATACGTTCATTTTTAACGGTTCAAAATTTATGGACATATACTCAACTTATATATGTATAACATATCCAAATATTACCACGATCCAACGGTCGGATTAAAAATTATAACCCTCGCAAAATATCTCAAAAACCCTAATTTAATTTTTAATACCTCCGTTCCGACAAAAATACAGATAAAACACTTCAACATTAACTCCTTCATTTTTAACCACAAAAATATATCCCTCATTTATATCCACATAAAATAAATATTTCCTTATCATATGAATCAATAATTAATTATTCGCAAATAATATTACAGAATCACATTTATGACAACCAGGCCGTTCTCAGGAAAGAGAGGGCTTTCCAATAAGAATTTCTCCTTATTGGCGCGCAATTAGGTGACCAAACCTCTCCTTAGACAGAACTTTCTAGACATTACCAATAATGTTATCTAATAATATTATTCAAATAATATGAATTATTGATCTGATAATGGAAAATATTGTGCAGTGACAATTATTGAGCAACAATAATATAAAAATTTAACGTAGCAATTATTGAATCAATAAAATAAAATATTGAACAGTAATTACTGTAACAATTATTGAGTAGTGCCTTCTTACGTAAGAATCAATAATTTCAAAAATACTGTGCAATACCGTGTGCTACTGTGCAATAACGCGTATTACTATATTTTAACCACCGGGTATTCAAATAGTGTTAACGGTAACAACTACGCCGTTATTTGTAAAAACTCAAATTTGTCATTTCCTTTATCCGACAGTTATTTTGTTATGGGGCCCACAAATAGTTGCGCCGTCGTACGAATATTTCCCGACAGAAAGAATATTCCACGACCAAACGGATATTCCCCGACAACAATGATTATTTTATAACCACTTGTTTATTTTGAAAAATTTTCACATTTCACCCATAACTTTAACTTTTGTCAATTTAACCATTTACTAAATAGTAATTATAAGAAAAATTGAATATTTTTATTTCATAAAATTCGGGGTCTTACAGCCTAGCTCACTTATTAACTTATTAAATCTGGATTCATCTAATGGTTTAGTAAAGACATCAGCAAGTTAATTTTCAGTAGGGATATATTGTAAAGAAATAGTTCTATTTTGCGCATGATCCCTAATGAAGTGATATCTTATTTTTATATGCTTTGTTCTAGAATGCATAACAGGATTATGAGTAATTGCTATGGCACTTGTGTTATCACAGTGTATAGGTATAGACTTGAAATCAAACCCATAGTCAGCTAGCTGATTTCTCATCCAAAGGATCTGAGCACAGCAGCTGCCAGCAGCAATGTATTCAGCTTCTGCAGTTGAAGTGGACACTGAATTTTGCTTTTTGCTGAACCAAGATACAAGTCTGTTCCCCAGTAGTTGACAAGTGCCACTTGTACTCTTTCTGTCTATTTTGCATCCTGCATAGTCAGCATCTGTGTATCCTATTAGTTCAAAAGAGGATTCCTTGGGATACCACAGCCCCAAGTAGGGTGTACCCTTAAGATACCTGAAGATTCTCTTTACAGCAGACAAATGTGACTCTTTAGGGTTAGCCTGAAATCTAGCACATATGCATGTTGCAAACATTATATCTGGTCTACTGGCAGTTAGGTATAAAAGAGAACCTATCATACCTCTGTATTGAGTTATATCAATACATTTACCATTCTCATCCTTGTCAAGTTTGGTTGCAGGAGAAATTGGTGTTTTCATGGGGAGAGGCTGAGTCCATGTCATACTTCTTTAATAAGTTTTTTGATGTATTTGGCTTGGTTGATGAATATTCCTTCATCAGTTTGCTTCACTTGCAGTCCAAGGAAGAAATTCAGCTCACACATCATGCTCATTTCAAACTTGCTCTGCATTAGCTTAGAGAATCTCTTACATAACTTTTCATCAGTAGAACTAAAAATGATATCATCAACATATATTTGAACTAATAAAACTTTATCCTTATGCTTTCTAAGAAATAATGTGGTATCTACTCTACCTCTAGTGAACCCATTTTCTATTAAGAAATTAGTCAGTGTTTCATACCATGCTCTAGGTGCCTGTTTGAGACCATGTAACGCTTTATCTAATCTATAGACATAATTGGAAAGAGATGGATAGATGAAACCTGGAGGTTGTTCTACATAGACTTCTTCTTGAAGCTCTCCATTTAGAAATGCACTTTTGACATCCATCTGAAAGACTTTGAACTTCATGTGAGCAACAAAGGCAAGAAAGATTCTGATAGCTTCTAGTCTGGCAACAGGTGCAAATGTCTCATCATAGTCAATGCCTTCTTCTTGAGAATAGCCCTTTGCCACTAATCTCGCCTTGTTTCTTGTAATGACCCCATCTTCATCTATTTTGTTCCTGAAGACCCACTTGGTTCCTATGACAGGATGACTCTTTGGTCTGGGTACCAATTTCCACACTTTGCTTCGTTCAAATTGGTTGAGTTCTTCCTGCATGGCTTCTATCCAACTGGAGTCTTCCATAGCATCCTCTATCTTCTTTGGCTCTATCTGTGACAGGAAGCTTAGATAGAAGCACTCATTCTGAGTAGCAGCTCTTGTCCTGACTCTTGCACTTGGGTCTCCAATGATTAGATTCTGAATGTGATCTCTTGCCCATCTGTTCCCGGTAGGAACATCTGTCCTGATTCCCTCCTGTCTTAGATCTTCAAGGTCTATCTCTTCTTCTAGGAGTGGAGGCTCGCTGTCTTGGATGAGCCTCTCTACGATCTCATTATCACGCTCTACAATTTTACTATCTAGCACTACTATCGTAGTGTTGATCTCTACGATTTCATTCGTGGTGTCTGTAATGCCGGTCGTAGAGTCTTGAGGCACTGATTTGTCTGAGTCAGTTTCATCAAAGATGATGTGTATTGAGACTTCGACACTCAGTGTCTTCTTGTTGAACACCCTGTAAGCTTTGCTGTTTGTGGCATATCCAAGAAAGATTCCTTCGTCTGACTTGGGTTGGAATTTTGTCAGATACTGCTTTCCATTGTTGAGAATATAGCATGCACAGCCAAAGACATGGAAGTAGCTGACACTTGGCTTTCTTCCTTTCCACAGTTCGTAGGGTGTCTTTTTGATCGTAGAGTGTATGAGTGATCTGTTCTGAGTGTAGCATGCAGTGTTGACAGCTTCTGCCCAGAAGTATTCAGGCAGATGAGTTGCTGCTAGTAGAGTCCTTCCAGCTTCTATCAGGATTCTGTTCTTTCGTTCAGTAACTCCATTTTGTTGAGGAGTTCGTGGAGCTGAGAAGTTATGACTGATGCCATTGTCTGAGCAGAACTGATTCATTTCTGAGAAATCGAATTCTCTGCCATGATCACTCCTTATGGCCTTGATTTTCTCCCCTTTTTCATTCATCACCAGTCTGAACATTTTTATTAACTCAGAGCTCGTTTCATCCTTAGAAGTTAGGAAGAATACCCATGTGAATCTAGTGTAGTCGTCGACTACAATTAGAGAGTATCTTTTTCCTCCAAGACTGGTTGTTGGGATTGGCCCAAAGAGATCCATGTGAAGCAACTGCAGGGGTTTGTCAATAGAGTTGGCAGTCTTGCTTTTAAATGAGCTTCTGGTTTGCTTTCCAAGCTGGCAGGCGTTGCATGGCCTTTCTTTCACAAAGTTGAACTTGGGTAGACCAGCTACAAGATCTTTTGATGCCAATTTGGACATGTTCTTGAAGTTTAAGTGGGACAGCCTTCTATGCCATAGCCAGCTCAATTCTTCGGATGCTTTTGCCAGAAAACATATTGTTTCATCTGAGCTTAGTTGACCAAGATCTATAGTGTAAACATTTCCTTCTCTTGTTCCGGTTAGCTTTATGGCAGATGTCTTCAGATCTCTGACTTGACATTGATTGTTGAGAAATGTTACTTGATGACCCTTGTCGCAGAGTTGGCTGATGCTTAGAAGGTTATGTTGAAGACCTTCCACATAGGCTACTTTGCTGAAAGATATTGTACCATTTCCAGCAGAACCATATCCTCTTGTCTTGCCCGAGCCATTGTCTCCAAAGATGACTGAGGGACCCTCCTTTTCTACATAGTTGGATAGAACAACTTTGTTCCCTGTCATATGCCTTGAGCATCCACTGTCAAGATACCATGTTGAGGTCGTGGAGCTCTTTTCCTGTCAAAATATTTGATACTTCATTTTGGTACCCATATGTGCATGGGTCCTTCTTTGTTAGTTCCTTTGGGGACCCAAACTTGTCTAGTCTTGGGTCTCACATGCATGGAGTTATATTAACATTTTGTAGCTCTATGACCTTATTTATCACATATAGGACATCTATTATGATGCATGCTCGTGTGTGTATGGTGATTCATCTTCCAGTTAGACTTGAGTGGTCTCTTAGCTAGCCTTCTGTTAAACTGATTCTCTTCCTTCCACGTGTACTTAGGTTTCATAAATAGTGATGAGTGTACCTTACTTCTACTGTACCTTCCTAGTTGATTCGTAGAGTTGATTTTTCTTGACTCTACGATTCTTCGAGGTTGGTAAGTAGAGGTTGGGTTACTCTTCTCCTTTATGAAGCCTAGACCAGCATGTGATCCTTTACTTCTCAGAGTATAGCTAGAATCAGTAGAACAAGGTTGAACTTGATCTTCCACCTGTGAGGATTTAACAAAAGCAATACCTCTACTAAAGCCTGAGACATTACTAGAGCTAGTTTCCATTTTTCTTTTCCACACTTGGCTCTGAGATGGATTCCCCAAAGCCTAAGCATGTTCTGTCGAGTGTGCTTCTTTGACTGGATAACAGGCAGTCCATGGATGATGAGAATTTGTTCCATGCAGAGATAGTCTTTTCTAGATCCTCAACTTTAGAGGTTAGCTCAAACTCTCTTTGTGTGTGATGTGTGTTTATCTGCTTTAAAGTTTCATTCTCAGCTTCAAGCTTGGAGAGAATATTTGAACTTAGAAGGGCTGTTTCAAGCTCTTCTTGAACTTTCTTCTTCTCCTCTTGAAGAAGTGAATGGTCCTTAGATAACACTCTGAACCACTTCATATATTGATGTAGATCATTGGTTATGCCACGCAGTGCAGTTCTTAAGTCATTCATATCTACATCAGGTGAGTTGAAATCAAATACCTCATCAAGATCTACATTGTGAATGTTGAGGCTTTGTTTGTCCTTTGCATGTTTGGCCATCAAGCACAGATTGGCCACTTGTGGTTCTTCTTCATCTCTAGAATCAGCATTTGAGTCATTGTCTGAATCACTCCATGACCCTCCAGCTACTAGGTCTTTGTCTCTTTTCTGAGGCCTCTTGCTTCCTTTGTATTCTTTCTTTCCATGCTGTTTCTTCTTTAATTCTTCTCTTAGAGGTTTGTTGCAGTCGACAATAAAGTGACCAGGCTTCTTGCAGTTGTAGCATAGATCATTTGCTTGTTCTTGGCTGGTGTAGTTGCTGACCTTCTTTTGCTTGCCAGTTTTGCCTCGACGCATGAACCTTCTTAGTTTTCTTACCATAATGGCAAGATCGTCATCATCGTCTTCATCATCGTCAGATTCATTATCAGTGATAACTTTAGAAACATTTTCAGTTGCTTTGAGAGCAACACCCTTTTTCTTTCTTCTTCCTTCTGAAAGGGTTTCAGCACATTAAGTCAGCTCCAGCTTATATGTCAGGAGATTTCCATACAGCCGTTGAACTGTCATCTCGTTAAGATTCTTTGACTCTCTTATTGCAGTGGTCTTGGCATCCCACTTGCTTGGCAGGGCTCTCATGAACTTTATGGTCAGATCTTTGTTAGGGTAGATCTTTCCATAAGCTCGTAGAGAGTTGAGCAGTATGTTGAATCTTTCATAAGTGGTAGTTACGTTCTCTCCTTGCATATGAGCAAACATCTCGTACTGCTGTGTTAGAAGAGACTGTTTGTTCTCTCTAACTTCTTCAGTTCCTTCGTGCATGATAAGCAGAGCTTCCCAAACTTCCTTGGCTGTTTTGTAGTTTACAACATTGTCAAATAGATCGTCCTCCAAGGATTGAAATAGGATGTTCTTGGCCTTTTTGTCAAGTTGGACAGCTTTCTTCTCTGAGTCTGTCCATTCTTCTTTAACTTTGATTTGAACTCTGTTTGGATCATCAGTGGTTGGTGCAAGCTTTGTTGGTATGTAAGGCCCGTTCTGAACAGTCTAAAATAGATCTTCGTCTATTGAGTCCATGTAAGCTTGCATCCTGACTTTCCAGTTGGCAAATTTATCCTTGTTGCACATTGGTGGTTTGTTGCCTCCACCGGTCTAGGATTCGCTTGGTACTAGTGCCATTTGGATCTACTAAAGCGTGTAAGCTGTAAAAATAAAATCTGCTCTGATACCAATTGTTAGTTCTTAGTAGGCACAAGTTATCTAGAAGGGGGGGGTTGAATAGATATTTGAAAATCTTTTCTGATTTAAACTTGTTCTTAGATAGTGATTAAAACTTAGCGGAATTAGTGTTTGTTTTAATCTTCTTAACCAAGCAATGAAGTTATGGACGAGTAAGGCAGTTATAGCAGATATAGCAGTTATGGCAGGAATGTAAATGACACGGCTATTTTTAAGTGGTTCAGAGCACACAAGGCTCCTAGTCCACTCTTCTACTCAACGAGTAGGATATCCACTAAGGATGTCTCTTACAAACTTCTGAATCACACTGTATTCCTTCTAGACCAGCAGCCTAGGAACTTCTTTAGTTCACTCTTGAACTCTTCAAGTCCAGTAGACTTGGCTATCTTACAGTTCACTACGAACTCTTCAAGTCCAGCAGACTTGGTACTCTTCTTCAGTTGATTGATGATTGTTGTCTCGTTCTGAAGGTTGCTACTCAGTTGTTGTGTAAGCACTGGTTCGTCTAAGAACTAAGTAGCTGAGCAAGCTTTGTAATATCTCAGATCGTAGAGTTGAGCCTTAGAGAATTATCCACGTTGAATGTTTTAATGCTTGCTTGATTCCCTCTCATCTGTTTGATCTGTATATATTGTAAGACCCCGAATTTTATGAAATAAAAGTATTCAATTTTTCTTATAATTACTATTTAGTAAATGGTTAAATTGATAAATGTTAAAATTAAGGGTGATATATGAATATATTTTTTTTCGAAATACACAAGTGGTTATAAAATATTCATTGTTGTCGGGGAATATTCGTTTGATCGTGGAATATTCTTACTGTCGGGGAATATTCATACGACGGCGCAGCCTTTTGTGGGCCCCATAACGGAAAGCGATTGGATGAAGAAAACGACAAGAGTAAGTTGTTCATAAATAACGACGTAGTTGTTACCGTTAATACTGTTGGAATACCTGGTGGTTAAAACACAGTAATACGCGTTGTTGCACAGTAGCACACGGTATTGCACCAATTATTGATTTTTACGTAAGAAGGCATTACTCAATACTTGTTACAGTAATTACTGTTCAGTATTTTATTTTATTGATTCAATAATTGCTGCGTTGATATTTTATATTACTGTTGTTTTAATAATTGTCACTACACAGTATTTTCTATTATCGGAGCAATAATTCATTTTATCTGAATAATATTATTAGATAACATTATTTGCAATGTCTAGAAAGTTCTGTCTAAGGAGAGGTTTGGTCATCTAATTTCGCCCCAGTAAGGAAGAGATCCTTATTGGAAAGCCCCATCTTTCCTAGGAACGGCCTGGTTGCCAGTACTGTGATTCTGTAATATTATTTGTGTATAATTAATTATTGATTTTTATGATGAGGAAAATATTGATTTTATGTGGATATAGATGAAGAAAATTTTTAATGTGATAATTGTTAAAAATTAATATTTTATCTTTTTCTGATAAAATAATTCATTTAAATATATTATTTTAATAATATATTGGTGGTGATATTTTTATAATGAATGTGGGATATATGAGTATATGAGGAGGAAGAGTATTTTTGTGGCATTAAATGATTAACACATGTTTTGTGTGTTGGTGGACACAATTCTTGACCGAAAATTTATTATTGACTGTAAAATCGCCCGTTTGTGGATTTCGGTCAATTTTTGTTTAGAATTTAGAAAAACTTTCTTCTGTAAAGTTGTAGAGAATTGAATTTCCTATAAAAACTCGCGAGATTTGAATTTTCTGATCAAAT
Organism: Panax notoginseng; assembly: GCA_016801055.1. Classification (NCBI taxonomy): domain Eukaryota; kingdom Viridiplantae; phylum Streptophyta; class Magnoliopsida; order Apiales; family Araliaceae; genus Panax; species Panax notoginseng. The sequence goes on along the minus strand of CM029014.1, from coordinate 5,274,020 downwards.
GGCTATTTATTATAAATTATTGAAGTTCCGAAGTTCCGAAATAATTGATTTTTGGGAGTTTAAGTTAATTATTTCGAGAAAAACGTTTTTTTGTGAGATGGTGGGGCCCACTGGTTGTTAAAATGTGCTGAATTTAGATCTTCAAAGGTGGGCTTGAAAATTTATATATATATTAATATTATATTAAATTTTCTGCTTTGGTGTTCTAAGCAATTTCCTATAAATAGGGTGCTTAGGTTAGAATTGAAAATCACACCAGAAACTGAAGTTTTCTCTCTATTTCTCTCTCTATATTATCAAGTGTATTCTTGTGAGTATTTTGATATCTTGAGTGTTGCTATACGGTGCAAGTTCGTTCAGCGTTATTCCAGTCAGGAGTACTGCTCTTTTAAGGTAAGGGATAGTAAGGGATGTTATTTTATTCGAAAATGATATTATTTCTTCAATATCATTATGCCGAAATATTGGTTGAAATTTTTTATCAAATTTGAAACTTTTTATGTCGGAGTTACTATTCATGAGTTACTATTCACAAGCTACTATTCATGAGTTACTATTCACGAGTTACTATTCACGACAAGTTACTATTCACGAGTTACTATTCACGGGTACTATTCACGGGTACTATTCACTACAAAATTGGTTTCTTTTTCTAACCAAATTATAGTTGATTTATGAATATTACTCTGGAGATTAAAACTATGTATTGATTATATTGATTTTATTATCATATATAACATTTTTATAACCCTGATGTTGAAATTCTCTTTCACTGGAGTGTAAAGATGGGTAGATTATTGGTATGATCATGACTAGGGTTCTCTTTGTCCAGTAGTGAAAAGTTGAATTGTTGACTGGTATGATCATGACCATTGAATTTATAATTGAATATCTTTAGCTTAAGTGCAAAGGTGAAATGATCAACGTGGTTATAATTATTGGTTATATAAATTCTGAAATGATTATATATTTCTTTGAGATAATAATATATTTGGCTTGTAGTGCAAATATGAGCTGTTGAGGAATATCTTTGGCCTGTAGTGCAAAGATGAGTTGTTGATGAATATCTTTGGCCCGTAGTGCAAAGATGAAATTATTAGTATGATTATGAACATGAACTGTGATTTGGTATAACCATGATCTTTGATGTTTCAGGTAAAGACAAGTGATAAAAATTATCTTGTTCTGGATGAGAAGAGGAATTTAGAACTACAAATATGATTATGAGTTATACATGTGATTGTGGACAAGAATTGTTGATTGATGTTACAGGGATAAAATATTGTTGGTGGACTTTTAACATGGAGAAGATAATAGACTTTGTAGTCTATTTGACTCTTCTAATGGATTGCTCGTTCCGCTGCAACTATGGTTGAAAAATTTTATCATCTACCATATGTTCTAAATCTCTAATTTAATTCTGTTGAAGGCTATTGATAATTTAATTATCTTTAGTCATGATATTCTTTACTGAGCTAGTTGTGCTCACCCTTCTGTTTCATAATTCCTTTCAGGTAATAATAGTGTAGCTGGGTCGTGCGGGGGTAACAGGAGAATAGAACGGTGGTCATCATTTAGTAGTTATATTTGGTGAATCATCTAGGGTGAGACGAACCCAACGTTGGAAGGATGTTTTGCCACTATCATACAAGATGTCTAATGATATACAATCTCGTGTCATCATAAGACAGGAATGTGCTCATCCACTTGCTGAGTATATTTACGAGCACTACCTATATAATCTTGGTGTTTGTTTAAAGTATAATTCTCAATTAGAGACAGTGGAGATAATGATAAGTCAAGAGAAGATTCACCATTGGGAAGAATATGATAGTAACCTTCTTATTTTTCTTTGGGGTCTATTGGGTCAACCAAAGATAATTCTGTGGCCATATGATATCTATCATAACCTAGAAGCATGGCCTCCCATGTACGAGGGTTTCCTTGAGTACTTTCCAAAGATTCTAATTTCTAAAACAGTTTTTGACTATACCTTTATGTAATGTGTCATTGTGACGTGCTATCCAAGGTTGGGACATGAGTCACAGTTGGTATATATTTGTATCCAAACTCATAGCATATGTGTTGTTATATTTTGCACGACAATTGTTGTAATAAAGTTGTAGTTGTTATCTGTACCATGTACTTGGCGACTCAAAATGGGTTGGATGGAATGGACCTATTTTGGGGGCGTTACATATATGTTGTGAAACCCCAGATTTTATGAATAAATATTTAATTTTTCTCGAAATAATTTTTTTTATATTATGGTGTGGATTTGATATAATAGTTATGGGTAGTATTTATAAATTTTGCAAAGTATGCAAGTTGTCATATTATATTCGATTGGTCGGAGAATATTCTTTTTGTCGGGGAATATCCGTACAACGGTACAATTATTGGTGGACCCCACAACGGAATTATTGTCGGATTGAGAAAACGACAAAAATACTTTATGAAAATAATGGCGGAAGTTTTACCGTTGATACTGTTGAACTACTCGGTAGTAAAAGTACAGTAATACGTGTGGTTGCATAGTAGCACACGGTATTGATTATTAATGCTTATGTGAGAAGTCACTCAGTTTGATTCAATTATTGTAAGTTAATAATATGAATTATTTAGCGATAATGACGTTTTGTTTTATTCGTATTATTAACGTAATAAAACAGAAACATCTTTTTATATAAAACAGAATACTTTATTAAAGTTATTCTATAAATAGAATATATTATATTTTATTTAAAAGATTTTTCTTTAAATATGGACCGTCAGATTAAAGTAATCAATCTGGACCGTTCATGGATTAGTTACTATGCATTCTATTTTTCTATAAATAGCAGCTCATTCCTTCATTATTTCTTACGAATTCACTGAACTCTAGAGAGAGAAACTATAGAGAGAGAGAAGAAGAGTATTCTGCTACTTAACTACTTCCTTATTTCAGCTCTTCTTTAAAACGGTAAGGGGTGTTATTCTTTCTTATTCATGAAGAGAACTGTTGTTATTCCATTTCTTATTATTCTGTTGGAATAACCTGTATACGCGGATCTACCCTATACTTGGTGACATTCTTCTATTATTCTGTTGGAACATCCTGTCTGTGTGTTTTACACCGGACCTGGTTCCGTCTTTATTATTATTCTGTTGGAACATCCTGTCTGTGTGTTTTACACCGGACCTGGTTCCGTTTTTATTATTATTCTGTTGGAACATCCTGTCTGTGTGTTTTACACCGGACCTGGTTCCGTTTTTATTTTTATTCTGTTGGAACATCCTGTCTGTGTGTTTTACACCGGACCTGGTTCCGTCTTTATTATTATTCTGTTGGAATATCCTGTCTGTGCGTTTACGCCGGACCTGGTTCCATTATTTATTATTCTGTTAGAATAACCTGTCTATGCGGTCTATCGCATGCATGGTGATTTCTTTTGTTATTCCATTCTTTATTATACTCAGTTGGTTAAGTTTTGACTTCTATACTCCATGAAATTTGTGGAATATCCTTGACATTTGCGCTTCATCTAGTATCTATTCATGAAAATATTCTCCTGATAATTCTTGAATTTTACTCCACAAAGCAGTATCATGTTGACAATTTGGACGTTATTAATTCCTGGATAAATAAATTCTTGAACTTGTTTTATTGAATTCTTATATCATTGTCATCATCCTCATGTTTATAAAATGTTGAAAGTCATCTGTGGCCTGTAGTGCATAGATGGACTTGGTATGATTATGGCCAGGGATTATTCGGTATAATCATGACCGTAATGTTACAAATGATGTGGTAAAAGTCCTCATTGGCCCGTAGTGCATTGATGGACAGTTGTTGACATGATCATGACCATTAATGAATATACGAATATCCTTGGCCGTAGTGCAGGGGTGATTCGATGATGTGGATTATTTTATTAAGCTGAGTCTCAGCGATCACAGTGTTGAAAATCTTTTAAATCATAAAAGATAGAAGAGTTTATTTTCTACTTGACTCTTTTAATGGATTGCTTGTTCCGCTGCAGTTAAACTTGATGTCTATTATATTTTATCAGTTTAACATTGTTGAAGGCTAATGATAATTTATTCTGCATTATCTTAGTCATAATATTTCTTACTGGGCTAGTTGAGCTCACCCTTTCTTTCACTGTTCTCTTCAGGAAATGAGAACGTAGCTGGGGCAAGTCGGGGAACGGAGTGATGGTTCGAATGATAGTATTAGTTAGTAGTCCTCACTATTCTATGTAATAGTGTGTTAATAAATGTAATGAGGACTCCTTTTAAGTATGAATACTCTCTAGAAGATAATATTAGTATTCAAACTCACAGTTTATGTTTTGTCGTATTGTACACGACAGTTGTATTAGTAAGTTGTATTTGTATTTTGTACTATATATCTGACGACCCAAGATGGGTGATGTATACCTAATTTTGGGGGCGTCACAGTTGGTATCAGAGCTTAGGGATATGATCCCTGGCTAAGATGTGAGAATAGAACTAGGAGGGGAGAGACGGAGAATTCCTTCGCTAGTATGACCTACCTAAGTTTATTTGGTATTTAATTAGTCGGTCAAAGTATATGGATAATATGTTATATGTTAATTAACCCTTGTTTTGTTGCAGTATTTGCAAATGGCATCCGAAAATGTTGAGATAATCAATGAAGCACATGAGACCATTGAATCACCAACGATCAATGCTTAGGGTAATGTGCAACCAGAGGACAATAATCCTCATGAAAATAATAACACCGATGAAATGGTGAATGATGGGATGGTCAGAGGCTTTATGCAATTCATGCAATAACAAAATAACTCTCGGACGGTCACCGCTAAGCAGTTCAAGGAGCAATTCATGCAACAACGGGCGAGAGGGGCTCCTATCCAAAATGAAGGAGGAAACAATGACAACCCACGGTTGGTCACCACTAAGCAATTCAAGGAGCTAGGACCACCGGAGTTTTTGGGAAAGCCAGAACCACTTAAGGCGGAGACGTGGTTAAAGCAGATCACCAAGATATTTGATGTCTTGGGATGCTCCGAGGAGCAAAAGGTTCCCTTTGCCACTTTTATGTTGCGTGAAGAGGCAGATTACTGGTGGGAATCTGTAAAACGTACACAGCCTGACGCACTCAAGATGTCTTGGGAGAAGTTCCAAGAACTGTTCAATGACAAGTACTTTCCCGAAAGTATTCGTCACATGAAGGAGGTGGAATTTATCAAGTTGGAGCAAAACAACATGACCGTGTCGCAGTACGAAGCCAAGTTTGCCGAGTTGTCCCGATTTGTATCCCACTTGGTGGATAATGAAGAGAGAATGACGTGGATGTTTTTAAGAGGTTTGAAACCAGAGATACGTCAATATCTTATTTCTCATAAACTGTGTTTGTATTCAGATGTTGTGAATAGGGCTCAGTTAGTGGAGCACGATAACGAGTCAACGCAACCAAAAGAGAGCAGCCAGAAAAATGATAATACTGGTGATAACAGTCATCAAAGCGGTGACAATAAGCATGGAGGGAATCAACATGCCAGAAATGGTAACCACTTCAATGGTAATCATGGTCAAAACAATAAGAATGGATATTTCAAGAAGAGAAAATTCAACAATGATGGAAAGACGTCAGCACCAGCACCCGTTGTTAAGGAAGGAGAACGACCACCTATCATATGCTTCAAATGCGGAGGGGAGGGACACATCAGTCCAAACTGCGCGATGCCATCCAAAGCATGCTATAATTGTAGAAGAGAAGGTCACTTAGCCCGATTTTGTCGTTCACCGAAGACAAGTTCAGATAAGATGGAGGCACCAAAGACCGTCCCAGAAAAGTCAAAGCCAGTAGTTTAAGAGAAAGCATTTTTTTTTCGTGACGAGGAACCTGAATAAAATTATCACGGGTATGTTAGTCATAAACTCTTGCGAAGTCTATACCGTGTTAGATACCGGTTCTACTCACTCTTTTATTTCACCTAGTTATGTTCAATGTTTAGACTTTGATATGTCTGTTTAAAGTCAGTTGGGAGAAATCTTCATTACCTCTACTATTTATAAATCTTGTTCAAATCAACACTTTCACGTTACCTGTCGATCTTACCTCTTTGAAAATACTTGCCTTTGATGTGATTTTTTGAAACGATTGGTTCACTACTTATCATGCTTCTCGTATGGTTGTTAGCTTTCATACTCCTAACCACCCTGTTATGCGGATTCAAAGTAAACAAACCACTAAAGTCAATCATTGTCATATCAAGCCATAAATAAAGAGCCCCGATCCTTTCGTTGTTGACTTTCTTGTGTGGAATGTACCGAAGCCAGACTTTCGGTAGGGGACGTTGTGAATAACGGTGACAAGTTAATAGATATCAATGTGACGTGTTATCCAAGTCTTGGACGAGAGTCACAGTTTTGAATGATATTTCTATTGATAATAAATTTCCTGACGTATTCTTGAAGACTTCTTAGCTTACCCCTAGAGCGTGAAATCAAATTTTGTATTGACCCCAGTACAAAACCCATTTCTTAAACCCTCAAATATTTATTCAACTAAAGCGAACGTAACATGCGCCAAAGACGTTGGCTCGAGCTGTTAAAGATTATGATCATACCATACCATCGTGAAAAAGCGAACGTGGTAGCTGATGCGTTGAGTAGAAGATCGTATGCGGTTACAAGTGCGAATATACGAACCCACGTGAAGATAACGAATATATGATTAGAATCGATTTTAATCGATAAAGTTAAAACCGCTCAAGCTACAAACTCAGAGCTGATAAATGTGAAGAAGAAGGTTCAAGAGGGCGTTATTCTAGAAGCAAGAATCGACGAAGAGAGGAAATCTCAACTCTCGATTTAATTGGCCCATTTGAAATCCTCGATGAAGTAGGAACTGTGGCCTATAGACTCGTTTTACCGCCAAGTATGTTGCGTGTTCAGAATATTTTTTTTTTACATATCGATGTTACGTAAATATGTGGACGACCCGAACCACATTATTAATTTAGAACCGGACGAGATAGCAAAAGATTTAACGTATGAGGAGATACGTGTTAACATCTTGGATAAGAAGGATCATATTCGATGCTTAAAGGTTATACCTCAAGAGTTAGAATTTAAAGTGAAGTCAAGGTATCCTCACATGTTCGGCATACCAAGTACGTACGTAAATTTCGAGGGCGAAATTCTACAAGGAGGGGAGATTGTGAAACCCCAGATTTTATGAATAAATATTTAATTTTTCTCGAAATAATTTTTTTATATTATGGTGTGGATTTGATATAATAGTTATGGGTAGTATTTATAAATTTTGTAAAGTATCCAAGTTGTCATATAATATTCGATTGGTCGGGGAATATTCGTTTTAACAGGAAATATTTGTACAACGACACAATCATTGGTGGACCCCACAACGGAATTATTGTCGGATTGAGAAAATGACAAAAATATTTTATTAAAAATAACGGCGGAAGTTTTACCATTGTTACTGTTGAACTACTAGGTAGTAAAAGTACAGTAATACGTGTGGTTGCATAGTAGCACACGGTATTGATTATTAATGCTTATGTGAGAAGTCACTCAGTTTGATTCAATTATTGTAAGTTAATAATATGAATTATTTAGCGATAATGACGTTTTATTTTATTCGTATTATTAACGTAATAAAACAGAAACATCTTTTTATATAAAACAGAATACTTTATTAAAGTTATTCTATAAATAGAATATATTATATTTTATTTAAAAGATTTTTCTTTAAATATGGACCGTCAGATTAAAGTAATCAATCTGGACCGTTCATGGATTAGTTACTATGCATTCTATTTTTCTATAAATAGCAGCTCATTCCTTCATTATTTCTTACGAATTCACTGAACTCTAGAGAGAGAAACTATAGAGAGAAACTATAGAGAGAGAGAAGAAGAGTATTCTGCTACTTAACTACTTCCTTATTTCAGCTCTTCTTTAAAACGGTAAGGGGTGTTATTTTTTCTTATTCATGAAGAGAACTGTTGTTATTCCATTTCTTATTATTCTGTTGGAATAACCTGTATACGCAGATCTACCCTATACTTGGTGACATTCTTCTATTATTCTGTTGGAACATCCTGTCTGTGTGTTTTATGTAAGACCCCAACTTATTAATGAATAAAATCAAATTTTCTCTAAATATTATTGTGAATAATAAGGGGTTAATTTGATATAATACTTTGGTTATGGGTGAAATGTGCAAATTTTGCAAAATAAGCAAGTGGTTATAAAATATTTTTTTTGGTCGGTGAATATTCGGTTGGTCGTGGAATATTCTTGCTGTCGGGGAATATTCGTACGACGACGCAGCCTTGTGTGGGCCCCATAACGGAAAGCGATTGGATGAAGAAAACGACAAGTATAAGTTGTTTATTAATAACGGCGTAGTTGTTACCGTTAACACTGTTGAAATACCCGGTGGTTAAAAATACAGTAATAACGCGTGGTTGCACAGTAGCACACAGATTGCACAGTATAGTTGAATTATTGATTCGTACGTAAGAAGGCACTACTCAATAATTGTTATAGTAGTTATTGTTCAATATTTTATTTTATTGATTCAATAATTGCTGCATTGATATTTCATATTATTGTTGTTTTAATAATTGTTACTGCACAGTATTTCCCATTATCAGATCAATAATTAATATTATTTGAATAATATTATTAGATAACATTATTGACAATGTCTAGAAAGTTCTGTCTAAGGAGAGGTTTGGTCATCTAATTGCGCGCCAGTAAGGAGAAATCCTTATTGGAAAGCCCCCTCTTTCCTGGGAACGGCCTGGTTGTCATAAATGTGATTCTGTAATATTATTTGTGAATAATTAATTATTGATTCATATGATAAGGAAATATTTATTTTATGTGGATATAAATGAGGGATATATTTTTGTGGTTAAAAATGAAGGAGTTAATGTTGAGGTTTTTATCCATATTTTTGTCGGAATGGAGGTATTAAAAATCAGGGTTTTTGAGATATTTTGCGGGGGTTATAATTTTTAATCCGACCGTTGGATCGTGGTAATTTTTGGATATGTTATACATATATAAGTTGAGTATATGTCCACAAATTTTGAACCGTTAAAAATGAACGTATGATTTATTACGAATTTTACAAGATGACTGGTTCAGAAATTGTTGAATTTTCGGAGTTTATCATTTTGGTGGAAAATTCTAGAATTGGTGGGCCCCACTTGTGGTTGGTGAAGAAATGTGCTGAATTATATTTCAAATGTGGTGGGTGGGAATAGTAGCAGGTAAAGCCATCAGGTTGCAGGTCAAACCTACCAAAATTTTCCTATAAATAGAGGGCTAAGTTAGAATTGAAAATCACACCAGAAACAAGTTTTCTCTCTTTCTCTCTCTAGATTATTGAGTGTATTTTGTGAGTATTTAGATACTTTGAGAGTTTCTATTCATCAGAGCAAGTTTCTTTCAGCCTTATACCGGTATTCCGACCAGAAGTACTGATATTTTGAGGTAAGGGATATTATTTTCTTCTTAATGATATTATTTTCTTCAATATCATTATGCTGAAATATTGATATGAGTTTTTATCAAATTTGGAACTTTTTGTGTCGGGGGTTACTATTCACGTATACGGCACTATTCACGTATACGGCACTATTCACGAATACGGCACTATTCACCGAAAAATAAAATTTTTTCTTTTTGTCCAAGATGTCTATTATGGTTACTATCTTTGATTGTATCCATGTTTTGATCTTTATTTTTGAATTCTGCTTCACAATTGATTATTATGAAGTATTATTGATCTTGGATAAACTGTTATACGAATCCCTACTATTTGTCCTTCTGTCTCATTGGATTCGTTCTCTTTAAGATATTTTTCATCATCCTCAGTCCTAAATGATGATATTACTGAATATCTTTGGCCTGTAGTGCAAAGATGTATAATTACTTGATGAATATCTTTGGCCTGTAGTGCAAAGATGAACAGGTGTTGAGATGAACATGACCGACTGATGATACAAATGAATATCTTTGGCCTGTAGTGCAAAGATGAATATTTGGTTAAAGATGATTATTAATTGATGTTACAGGGATAAAATATTGATGATGGACTTTTAAATCTTAGAAGATAGTAGAATTCTTTCTCTACTTGACTCTTCTAATGGTTTGCTGTTTCCGCTGCAGTTGTTGATCTAAAACTTGTTGTCGATTATATTTTATCAGATTTTTCCCTGTTGAAGACTAACGATAATTTGTTGTATATTATCTTAGTCATAATATTCTTTACTGGGCTAGTTGAGCTCACCCTTTTCCTTTTTGTTCCATTTTTCTTCTCAGGAGGTGAGAACATAGCAGGATCTAGTCGGGGTATGGAGTGATGGTTCTAGAAAGATGTATTAGCAGTCCTCACTATTTCTGTAAAATAGTGTTTGAATAATTGTAATGAGGATTTATTTGAGTGTGGATATTGTCTAGAAGACAATATTTGTATTTAAACTCACAGTATGTGTTGTCGTATTTTGCACGACAATTGTATTATTGAAGTTGTAGTTTGCTTTCTGTACCATGTATTTGGCGACTCAGAATGGGTGTTGTATACCTATTCTGGGGGCGTCACAGTTGGTATCAGAGCTTAGGGATATGATCCCTGGCTGAGATGTGAGACAAGAACTAGGAGGGGAGAGACGGGGAATTCCTTCGCTAGTATGACCTGACTAAGTTTATTTGGTGTTTATTTGGTCGGTCAGAGTATAGGGATAATATATGACATGACTATTAACCCTTGTTTTATGGCAGTATTTAAGAATGGCAGCTGAGAACGTTAATAATGGAGTAAATCAGACCGTGGAGACACCTTTGATCACTACCCAGGGGAACGTGCAACAGGAAGGCAATATTCCTCCTGTAAACAACGTTACCGAGCAAACGATGAATGATGGAATGTTTAGGAGCTTTTTGCAGTTCATGCAAAATCAGACGAGGGAGACTCGTGTGCAGAATACGGGTGGAAATGATAACAACGCGCGGTTTGTCACAGCTAAGCAGTTCAAAGAATTGGGACCACCAGAATTTAAGGGAAAGCCGGATCCGATCATGGCGGAAACGTGGGTCAAGCAAATTACCAAGATATTTGATGTCTTGGGATGCACGGAGGAACAGAAGGTTCCATTCGCCACATTTATGTTCCGCGGTGAGGCAGACTACTGGTGGGAGTCTGTGAAGCGTACCCAGCCTGACGCACTCAACATGTCCTGGGAAACATTTCAAAAACTGTTCAATGACAAGTACTTTCCTGAAAGTATTCGTCATATGAAGGAGGTTGAGTTTATTAGACTGGAACAAAACAACATGACGGTGTCCCAGTACGAGGCGAAGTTTGCAGAGTTATCCAGGTTTGCACCTCATTTGGTCGAAAATGAGGAACGAATGACAAGGATGTTTCTGAGAGGTTTAAAACCTGAGATTCGTCAATACCTTATCTCTCATAAATTTTCTCTATATTCAGACGTTGTCAACAGGGCCAATTATTAGAGAGAGATAATGAGTATACTCAACCGAGGGACCACAACCAGGGTCATACCGGTGACAGCAATCATCAGAGCGATGATAACCAACGAGGAGGGAAAAATACGAACAAAGGCGGTAACCACTCGGTGGTCATCGTGGCCATGATAATAGGAGAGGTGAGTCAAGTGGAAATTTCAGAAAGAGGAGATTCAACAATGACGGGAAGACATCAGCAGCAGCACCAGCACCAACAACAAATTTTAGGGGAGGAGAACGACCACAGTTAGATGTTACAAATGCGGGAAAGAGGGACATATCAGCCCAAACTGTCCACAACAATCCAAGGTGTGTTACAACTGTGGGAAGGAAGGCCACATCGCTCGAGATTGTACTATAGCGAAACCAAGTTCAGCGGGAGTGGTGATTCCAAGGGCTGTCCCGGATAAGGCGAAATCAGCGGTTCCTGGAAGAGCGTTTGTCGTAACTGGCCAAAACGTGAGAAACCCGAACGAGGTGATCACGGGTAAGCTAATCTTGAATTCTTGCGAAGTTTATACTTTACTAGATACCGGTTCTACCCATTCTTTTATCTCTCCTGCTTGTGCTCAACGTTTAAACTTGACTCCGGAGAAATTGGACTTTAACTTATCTGTTGAAACTCCGTTGGGTGAAACCTTCGTTACATCTACAGTTTATAAATCTTGCATGATCCAAGTTGGCACTATCACATTACCTGTTGATCTTATCTCTTTAAAGATACTTGCTTTTGATGTGATTTTAGGAATTGATTGGTTAACCACTCATCATGCTAAAATTGATTGTTTTCGTAAGGTTGTTAGTTTTCATATTCCTAACCAACCTGTCATACGAATTCAAACTACTAAACCACTAAAATCAGTCACTGTCATATCAAGCCACAAAGCTATTCGTTTATTGAAAAACGGATGTCAAGCTTTCTTAGCCCATGTTATGGATTTGAACAAAGACAAGTCAGATTTGAATAATATTTCTATTGTTAGAGAATTTTCCGATGTATTTCCTGAAGAACTTCCCGGTCTACCCCCGGAACGAGAAATTGAATTCTTTATTGACCTTGAACCCGGTACAAAGCCCATTTCTAAAACCCCATATCGAATGGCTCCTATTGAACTTCAGGAGTTAAAAGTCCAACTACAGGAGTTGTTGGACATCGGTTTTATTCGTCCTAGTACGTCTCCTTGGGGTGCTCCTGTTTTATTCGTAAAGAAGAAAGACGGGAGTATGCGACTTTGTATTGACTATCGAGAATTGAACCATGTCACCATCAAGAATAGGTATCCGCTACCTCGCATTGATGACCTGTTTGACCAGTTGCAAGGAGCACAATTCTTTTCAAAGATCGATCTTCGTTCTGGATATCATCAGCTGAAGATTAAAACTGAGGATATTCCAAAGACTGCCTTCAGAACTCGGTACGGGCATTATGAATTCTTAGTAATGTCTTTTGGATTGACTAATGCTCCTGCTGCCTTCATGGATATGATGAACCGTGTATTCAAAGAATATTTGGATCAGTTCGTTGTTGTCTTTATTGATGACATCCTCATCTATTCCAAAAGCCGTGAAGATCATGAGCGCCATTTGAAGCTGGTACTGCAAAGGCTTCGTGAAAACAAGCTATATGCCAAACTGAAGAAATGCGAGTTCTGGCTTGAGGAAGTAGCATTCCTTGGGCACGTGGTGTCAAAACATGGAGTATCTGTCGACCCGGCGAAGATTGAAGCCATACAAAGTTGGGAGCAACCGAAGTCGGTAACCGAAGTACGTAGCTTTCTGGGCTTAGCTGGTTATTATCGGAGATTTGTGGAAGGATTTTCTCGAATCGCTACTCCGTTAACTCAGCTGACTCGGAAAGATACAAAATTCGTATGGAGTGAGGAATGCGAGAAGAGTTTCCAAGAACTCAAGAGGAGACTCATTTCGGCACCTGTTCTGACAATACCATCTGGTTCGGATGGATTTGTTATCTACAGCGATGCTTCAGGCAAAGGGTTAGGATGTGTTCTCATGCAACATGGGAAAGTCATAGCCTATGCCTCACGACAACTCAAAGAATATGAGAGGAATTATCCTACTCATGATTTGGAGTTGGCAGCAGTCGTTTTTGCGTTGAAGATCTGGAGACACTACCTGTATGGGGAGAAAGTGGAGATCTATACAGATCATAAAAGCCTCAAATATTTCTTCACCCAAAAGGAACTCAACATGCGGCAACGACGTTGGCTTGAGCTGTTGAAAGATTACGATCATACCATCCAATACCATCCTGGAAAAGCAAACGTAGTAGCTGACGCATTGAGTAGAAGATCATATGCGGGTACGAGTGCAATGTTTTTAACACAAAGGCCCATTTTGTATGACTTGCAAAGGATGGAGATAGAGATGAAGGCTCCAAGTACCCACATGATGATATCAAATATACGAGTAGAACCGACTTTAATCGATAAAGTTAAAGCTGCTCAAGCTACGGATATAGAGCTGATGCGTATGAAGAAGAAAGTGCAAGAAGGTGCTATTCCAGAAGCAAGAATCGATGAAGAAGGAATACTTCGAGTCAACTCCAGACTTTGTGTTCCTAACGATTTTGACTTGAAGCATAGAATAATGATGGAGGCACACAACACACCGTTTGCAATCCATCCTGGGAGTACCAAAATGTATCACGATCTTCGACATACATTTTGGTGGAGCAATATGAAAAGAGAGATCGCGGAGTTTATCTCGAGATGTTTAACTTGTCAACGTGTAAAAGCGGAGCATCAAGTACCAAAGGGTCCATTGCAACCACTTGAGATTCCGAAATGGAAGTGGGAACACATTACTATGGATTTTGTTACAGGTCTTCCCAAGGTTTCTCAAGGCATAGATGCGATTTGGGTTATTGTTGATAGATTAACCAAGTCCGCTCATTTCTTGCCGATACGTGAGACTTATTCCCTTGAACGTCTTGCTAGTATGTACGTGAACGAGATTGTGAGATTGCATGGCATGCCAGTATCCATAGTTTCGGATCGTGACCCAAGATTCACTTCACGATTTTGGGTTAGCTTGCAGAAAGCTATGGGCACGGATTTACGATTCAGTTCAGCATACCATCCTCAAACGGACGGACAATCAGAGAGGACTATTCAAACTCTTGAAGATCTATTAAGACTTTGTGTCTTAGATCTCAAAGGGAGTTGGGATAAGTACCTACCATTGGTGGAATTCTCCTACAACAACAGTTATCAGGCGAGCATAGGTATGGCTCCATTTGAGGCGTTGTATGGAAGAAAATGTCGTTCTCCAGTATGCTGGGACGAGGTGGGTGAAGCAACATTGTTGGGACCAGAATTGGTACGCATTACTACAGAGAAGATCCAAACGATTCGACAACGTATACAAACGGCACAGGATCGACAAAAGAGTTATGCGGATCTTCATCGGAAGGACGTGGAATTTAATATTGGGGATCATGTATTGTTACGTGTTGCACCATGGAAGGGAGTTACAAGATTTGGGAAGAGAGGAAAGCTCAATCCAAGATTTGTTGGTCCATTTGAGATTCTTGAGCGAATAGGAAATGTGGCATATAGACTCGCATTACCTCCAAGCATGTCTCGTGTTCATAATGTTTTTCACATATCTATGCTTCGTAAATATGTTAAAGACCCGAACCACATTATTGAGTTAGAACCAGACGAGATAGCTGAAGATTTAACGTACGAGGAGGTACCTGTTAAGATCTTGGATAGGAAAGAGCATGTCCTACGCACGAAGGTTATACCACAAGTTAAGGTTTTGTGGAGAAACCATGCTATTGAAGAAATGACCTGGGAGTTGGAATCAGAAATGAAAGCGAGGTATCCTCACCTTTTTGAAACATCAGGTACGTACGTCAATTTCGAGGACGAAATTTCATAAGGAGGGGAGGTTGTAAGACCCCAACTTATTAATGAATAAAATCAAATTTTCTCTAAATATTATTGTGAATAATAAGGGGTTAATTTGATATAATACTTTGGTTATGGGTGAAATGTGCAAATTTTGCAAAATAAGCAAGTGGTTATAAAATATTTATTTTTGGTCGGTGAATATTCGGTTGGTCGTGGAATATTCTTGCTGTCGGGGAATATTCGTACGACGACGCAGCCTTGTGTGGGCCCCATAACGGAAAGCGATTGGATGAAGAAAACGACAAGTATAAGTTGTTTATTAATAACGGCGTAGTTGTTACCGTTAACACTGTTGAAATACCCGGTGGTTAAAAATACAGTAATAACGCGTGGTTGCACAGTAGCACACAGATTGCACAGTATAGTTGAATTATTGATTCGTACGTAAGAAGGCACTACTCAATAATTGTTACAGTGATTATTGTTCAATATTTTATTTTATTGATTCAATAATTGCTGCATTGATATTTTATATTATTGTTGTTTCAATAATTGTTGCTGCACAGTATTTCCATTATCAGATCAATAATTCATATTATTTGAATAATATTATTAGATAACATTATTGGCAATGTCTAGAAAGTTCTGTCTAAGGAGAGGTTTGGTCATCTAATTGCGCGCCAGTAAGGAGAAATCCTTATTGGAAAGCCCCCTCTTTCCTGGGAACGGCCTGGTTGTCATAAATGTGATTCTGTAATATTATTTGTGAATAATTAATTATTGATTCATATGATAAGGAAATATTTATTTTATGTGGATATAAATGAGGGATATTTTTTTGGTTAAAAATGAAGGAGTTAATGTTGAGGTTTTTATCCATATTTTTGTCGGAATGGAGGTATTAAAAATCAGGGTTTTTGAGATATTTTGCGGGGGTTATAATTTTTAATCCGACCGTTGGATCGTGGTAATTTTTGGATATGTTATACATATATAAGTTGAGTATATGTCCACAAATTTTGAACCGTTAAAAATGAACGTATGATTTATTACGAATTTTACAAGATGACTGGTTCAGAAATTGTTGAATTTTCGGAGTTTATCATTTTGGTGGAAAATTCTAGAATTGGTGGGCCCCACTTGTGGTTGGTGAAGAAATGTGCTGAATTATATTTCAAATGTGGTGGGTGGGAATAGTAGCAGGTAAAGCCATCAGGTTGCAGGTCAAACCTACCAAAATTTTCCTATAAATAGAGGGCTAAGTTAGAATTGAAAATCACACCAGAAACAAGTTTTCTCTCTTTCTCTCTCTAGATTATTGAGTGTATTTTGTGAGTATTTAGATACTTTGAGAGTTTCTATTCATCAGAGCAAGTTTCTTTCAGCCTTATACCGGTATTCCGACCAGAAGTACTGATATTTTGAGGTAAGGGATATTATTTTCTTCTTAATGATATTATTTTCTTCAATATCATTATGCTGAAATATTGATATGAGTTTTTATCAAATTTGAAACTTTTTGTGTCGGGGGTTACTATTCACGTATACGGCACTATTCACGTATACGGCACTATTCACGAATACGGCACTATTCACCGAAAAATAAAATTTTTTCTTTTTGTCCAAGATGTCTATTATGGTTACTATCTTTGATTGTATCCATGTTTTGATCTTTATTTTTGAATTCTGCTTCACAATTGATTATTATGAAGTATTATTGATCTTGGATAAACTGTTATACGAATCCCTACTATTTGTCCTTCTGTCTCATTGGATTCGTTCTCTTTAAGATATTTTTCATCATCCTCAGTCCTAAATGATGATATTACTGAATATCTTTGGCCTGTAGTGCAAAGATGTATAATTACTTGATGAATATCTTTGGCCTGTAGTGCAAAGATGAACAGGTGTTGAGATGAACATGACCGACTGATGATACAAATGAATATCTTTGGCCTGTAGTGCAAAGATGAATATTTGGTTAAAGATGATTATTAATTGATGTTACAGGGATAAAATATTGATGATGGACTTTTAAATCTTAGAAGATAGTAGAATTCTTTCTCTACTTGACTCTTCTAATGGTTTGCTGTTTCCGCTGCAGTTGTTGATCTAAAACTTGTTGTCGATTATATTTTATCAGATTTTTCCCTGTTGAAGACTAACGATAATTTGTTGTATATTATCTTAGTCATAATATTCTTTACTGGGCTAGTTGAGCTCACCATTTTCCTTTTTGTTCCATTTTTCTTCTCAGGAGGTGAGAACATAGCAGGATCTAGTCGGGGTATGGAGTGATGGTTCTAGAAAGATGTATTAGCAGTCCTCACTATTTCTGTAAAATAGTGTTTGAATAATTGTAATGAGGATTTATTTGAGTGTGGATATTGTCTAGAAGACAATATTTGTATTTAAACTCACAGTATGTGTTGTCGTATTTTGCACGACAATTGTATTATTGAAGTTGTAGTTTGCTTTCTGTACCATGTATTTGGCGACTCAGAATGGGTGTTGTATACCTATTCTGGGGGCGTCACATTTTACACCGGACCTGGTTCCGTCTTTATTATTATTCTGTTGGAACATCTTGTCTGTGTGTTTTACACCGGACCTGGTTCCGTTTTTATTATTATTCTGTTGGAACATCCTGTCTGTGTGTTTTACACCGGACCTGGTTCCGTTTTTATTTTTATTCTGTTGGAACATCCTGTCTGTGTGTTTTACACCGGACCTGGTTCCGTCTTTATTATTATTCTGTTGGAATATCCTGTCTGTGCGTTTACGCCGGACCTGGTTCCATTATTTATTATTCTGTTGGAATAACCTGTCTATGCGGTCTATCGCATGCATGGTGATTTCTTTTGTTATTACATTCTTTATTATACTCAGTTGGTTAAGTTTTGACTTCTATACTCCATGAAATTTGTGGAATATCCTTGACATTTGCGCTTCATCTAGTATCTATTCATGAAAATATTCTCCTGATAATTCTTGAATTTTACTCCACAAAGCAGTATCATGTTGACAATTTGGACGTTATTAATTCCTGGATAAATAAATTCTTGAACTTGTTTTATTGAATTCTTATATCATTGTCATCATCCTCATGTTTATAAAATGTTGAAAGTCATCTGTGGCCTGTAGTGCATAGATGGACTTGGTATGATTATGACCAGGGATTATTCGGTATAATCATGACCGTAATGTTACAAATGATGTGGTAAAAGTCCTCATTGGCCCGTAGTGCATTGATGGACAGTTGTTGACATGATCATGACCATTAATGAATATACGAATATCCTTGGCCGTAGTGCAGGGGTGATTCGATGATGTGGATTATTTTATTAAGCTGAGTCTCAGCGATCACAGTGTTGGAAAATCTTTTAAATCATAAAAGATAGAAGAGTTTATTTTCTACTTGACTCTTTTAATGGATTGCTTGTTCCGCTGCAGTTAAACTTGATGTCTATTATATTTTATCAGTTTAACATTGTTGAAGGCTAATGATAATTTATTCTGCATTATCTTAGTCATAATATTTCTTACTGGGTTAGTTGAGCTCACCCTTTCTTTCACTGTTCTCTTCAGGAAATGAGAACGTAGCTGGGACAAGTCGGGAAACGGAGTGATGGTTCGAATGATAGTATTAGTTAGTAGTCCTCACTATTCTATATAATAGTGTGTTAATAAATGTAATGAGGACTCCTTTTGAGTATGAATACTCTCTAGAAGATAATATTTGTATTCAAACTCACAGTTTATGTTTTGTCGTATTGTACACGACAGTTGTATTAGTAAGTTGTATTTGTATTTTGTACTATATATCTGACGACCCAAGATGGGTGATGTATACCTAATTTTGGGGGCGTCACATATGTGATACAGAAAACTATTCGTTTGAATCCATCCGTTGAGGTATTAAATGCGTCTGAACTTTCTGTGCTGTGATGGTGACATTTTTGCACATCTTCTGAATTCTGCATCCTGGACCACTGACACTGCAAACTGCTTTCTCACCTACCACCTGAAAAGGTATTTTGTCCCTCTTTTCCATAGTACTATCATTGGCTTCTTCAATACGCTTCTTTGTTGCGTCCTAAGGATATTTCATATAATCTGGGACTGATGGGCACTGCAGCTTCTCAAATTCATTCCTCGTATCTTGAATTAACAACTCATGAGGCTTGACGTTTTTTTGACATGAGACAGATGACGCTCTACGATTTGGATTGCTGTGTTCTACGATCTAGATCGTAGTGTCTTGACTTGCACACTATGATGACATCACTTGAGAGCACTACGATTTCTCTTAAACCTTTATGCACTACGATCTTCTCTTACTCGTGTAGTTGACTCTACGTTCCCGAGAGCACACTACGATCGTTGACTTGTAAACTTCATGTTTTATTCAGCATATTACGATTGTGAAGTTGGCTCGGCGAACGTTGGGACCACTCTACGATTTTCGAAGAGTTCCCTTCAAGGCAGGCACACTACGATCTTTAGGCTCTACGATTTCTGCCTTGACTTCTGCAATGTTGATCAGATTGATGCACTACGATCTCTTCATGACTAGTCTATTACATCTAAAGATCAACCTAACAGATTTGATCTTTCTATCTATACATTCTGGAACAGAATGATACACGTTGAAAGCTTAGATCAACCTAACAATTTTGATCTATCACTAAGTCCTTGTACATATATTCTTTAAGGACCTTACAAATAATCATGAACACATTCATTAAAACATCAAATCATAATATGCATTCTCCCAACAATTTTCACATGAAAAGTGTCGATATATATGTATAGTGATGATAAAATAGTCTCTATAAGATCTATAGCGATAATTTACATGTAAAAATATCAAGTGAAAATAAAATATCATTTTCTTAATCTTCTTTTCTTTTTTCTGTCAACGGGAATTTTGAAGCATAACTTCATTCCCAAAAATAATTTTTTTCTCTTCTTTCCTTTCTGGTTCGACGTTTCTCCTCAAAACAAACCAAATGGGAGAGAATTTTCTAAAGTAAAAATGTGAAGTATATACTTATATTCTTATTTTGTATGGACAGGTGATCTCACTCATATGAATCTACACTTAAAATTAAAGGATTAGGACTTTTCATTACGTTTAGGAAATTGATATTTTCACGATATTTTTTGATATTTTCACATGAAATTATAGCGACGATTTTATTCACATGAAATTATAGCGACGGTAAAACTGTTGCTATAGGATCTATATAACGACTGTTTTCATGTGAAAAAAAATTATTTTCTATTGTCAATTTATCAGTTTCCTACCACTATTCTTTAATTTATCTCAATACACATTAAGCAACGTCAATATTACATTTAACGATAAATTAAAATTTGTCGTAAATAATTAGCGACGCAATAAAATTTGTTACAAACAATTTATGTCGATGAAAATGTCACTAAAAAAAATATATGTCTCTAAATGTGTATTTAAAAAAAATTGAATTATAGGCCAAAATTAAAAGATGAAGTTACTTTTATGTCAACGCTTAATTAATCATATTATCAAGTTGCTACCGTTTCCCAAAAAACTTTAATTATATCAAATTGCTATCCAGCCTTTGTGTGCATTTATGTAATAATTGACAACTATTCCAATAAATAATTTGCAAGTTGTTATGAAATCTTAAAAGTAGTCAAATGGCATGAGTTTGGCATGGCAGCAGCCCCACTTGGTCCTTAAATCACTCTTTTATACCTCCATTTTCATTGCAAATGGAAAACCTATGTGACAAACTGCTCTAAACTTGTTTTTCAGATCAAATTGGGCTGCAAAGAAACACAAAACTATGTAGTAGTAAAATTTGTTAAGACACCAAATATAAAAACAAGCTTTGACTGATGCCATTTATTTTGTACATACAACTTCAACCAAACATTTTTAAATCAATCTAACAATCTGTGTATCAACTTCACAAAGACCCAGATTCCTATAACTCGAATCAACACAATTGAGAACAAAAAAATGATTAAAGAGTTGCAGCTTTAAGAGGTGTATGGATTTTCAGTTCATCTTCACATTCTAGTAGAGTTTGGACTACAGAATCCATGGTAGGCCTCTTGTTTCTATCTTCCTCCACACAGGAAAGACCAAGTTCAATCAGTGTTGCTGCCTGCTGCTTGTTGAACTGCCCTTGCAATCTTGGATCGACTGTTTCTTCCAGCCAAGACTCTTCTCCACTCAGAATTTTTCTCTTCACTATCCTGACAAACCTTGTAAGTTCTACTTCCGGCTCCTCATTATCACCAAACACCCAATTTGAAAGCCTTATTCCCTTCACTATCTCTAGGATTACTACTCCGTAGCTGTATACATCGACTTTTGCGGTAATAGGAAGGTTCAAAGCCCATTCTGGAGCCATGTAACCTTTTGTTCCGCGAATTCTAGAGAACTCTGAATTAGGAACCCCTCTCTGGGACAGCTTTGCCAGCCCAAAATCTGCAATCTTTGGATCAAATTCACTATCTAGTAGTATGTTTTCTGGCTTAACATCGCAATGGATAACCCATTCTAGACACTCATGGTGAAGGTAAGCCAATCCTTTGGCAGTCCCCAATGCAACTTTGAACCTTTCTTTCCACCCAAGAAAATTGGTGGTGAATAGGTGGGTGTTAAGTGACAAGTTTTCGATATACTCATAGACTAAGAGTCTATGTTTCCCTTCTGAACAGAATCCCCACAGTCTCACTAAATTCATGTGGTTAATTTTTCCTATTGTGCTCAATTCTGCCAAGAATTCTTCGTCCCCTTGAAAAATGTCTCCCAGTTTCTTCACAGCCACCACTCTTTCATCTGCCAAAACACCCTTATAGACAGCCCCGGAGCCTCCACGGCCTAGCTCCGCCTTGAAATTTGTGGTTGCCTTCTTGAGTTCAGAATATGTAAACCCCCTAAACCGACTCGATATCAAAAGATATCCATCTTCCACATTAGCTGGCGAACCATGTTTCCTAAATAGAAACCACCAGCCTGATACAAAAATGAGAAATTCAATTGCTCCAATGGTCGCTGCAAATGAGTAAAGATAAACCCATCTTACCCTTCTAAACGAAAGGTCATACATAGAAGGAGATCCCACTAGAACATTAGCTTCTGTGGACCCACATATGGCGCTAGAATTAAAAAGCACCGCGGATTCTGATACTTGTACACTAACTGGCAGTTTGACGTATATACTGCCTGGGAAACTTGTAGTCTGGACACCATTGAAAAGAACACCTTTGGTAAAACAAAATCCTTCTCCTGTCAACCTATAGCTAAATGCCTCACAACGGCAATCTCCCAAGCAGATGTCTCTGCAAGCATTGAACGAAATAGGATTGCTGTTATTAAGATCAAACCCATAGTAATCTGTGTGAGGAAGCTCCACGAATTTCACTTGCTCAGAGTTTGAAGCGCAGGTTATATTGAACTTGGGCTTGCAACCACCATTCCAGTCACTTGAGTCGCTTATTTCATAACCAGGGGGACATGAACACTTGGGTTCAGGTGTATAAATACAAATTGCATTTCTTCCACAAAGGCCATGGACATTACACTTCTGTGCCATAGCTTGCCATGATGTTGACCATAACTTTGTTGAATTATTCAAGCTATAAAGTCTAAGATTTCCATCATAATCCATTGTTAGCCTCCTTTTAACCCCAAATCCAGCATCAGAAGCACTGAACTGGAACTGATCACTTGAAAGAAACCGACCAATATCATCCAACACAGCAATTCTGCTACTATTGTAGTCTGTTCGTCCAACTTGGTACACAGTAACACCAACATTAGGCCAATACAAACTTGTTATCTCAGGTCCATCGTACAACAGCCTCAATACGTTATCACTATCAAAATAAAAACTAAAGTACCCAGATGCAAAGCCTCCTTTTCTTGATGCGGATATTAACTTTTTGCCCTTGGTTAAGGCTTGAAAAGGCAAGAGAGTATCAGTCGGAAAATCAAAGCTTTGCCAGAGAATATTATTATCCCAGTCTTTGAGAACAAGATTACCTGTATTAAGAAGCTCGGCTCTTCTAGCACCAGTAACGGTGGAATTGGTCTCCCAAACAATTGTGCCATCGACATCCCTTAAGACCATGATACCATTTTGCCGCAGTGTCAACTTGGAGCCTTGGCCATTGACGGGCTTGTCTCGGTTAGCCATCCAAACAACGGTTCTGTCCCTGGAATCTGTGAACCAGATTGCGAACCAGTATGCATTGGTTCCCACTCCATAGAAGCCACATGTGAAAGAATTGTCTGGGGAGGTGAGGAGGTCTGAATCATCTTCAACAGACAGAGAAGAGCCTCTTTCCAAAACATTCTGATTCTTTGAAGCTGACAAATGGAGGAAGGAAGAGATTATCAGAAAGAAGAAGAGAAAGGAAAATTTAGGATATCGGTGTATCATCAGAAAAGACTAGTTTGGTTTGATTAATTTTTGTGAATCGATGATGGATATATTCCAAAGCTCCGTATTTAACACATACCAATGTAGATAATGAAAGGATTAGCCTAGCCTAGCCTAGCACAGAGATATAATATAATAATGGAGTAATACCCATACAGCACGTCATGCGTTTGTTTGTCTTTAGTAACATCTTTCTTCTTTCTTTTGACTCTAGTTTATAAATTATTAGTAGAATTAACATCAAAGAATATGGTAGGTACGGGGCAGGGGTGATCATAGTTGACGAATCGAATCGGTACTGAAAAAATCGAATCGGTATCGAATAAAAAAATTTAAAAAATTATGAATCGGTATCGGTACTGAATAATCGGTTTCGATATTAATTCGGTATAAAATCGATATCGATTTTTTCGATTCGGTTTTCGATTATACCGCAATAATTAAATAAATTTTTTTTATATTAACAAATTTTTTAAAACTAAGAAATGAGACTATTAAATTAAATTCTTACACATTAATTATAATTGTTAGTCTAAAAGTATTTAACTATCATAGTTGTAATAAATAGTAACTGTAATTTGAAATTTTTGATTAATTCTTTTAACGATTGTTAATTACAATTGTTAGTCTCAGCCGAATTATAATTGTTTAACTAGTTACTAAACATTTTATTACCCAAGTTTCTTTCAAATGCTAAAAGTTCAATCAGAGGGAGAACCAGTGCAGCTTTGGACATGCTCCATTGTATTAGGTTACAAAGAATATCAAGAATTAGAATATATATCAAATTTTACACGGTCGCTACAAGAAATATTGTAAATGTGAAACCCCAGATTTTATGAATAAATATTTAATTTTTCTCGAAATAATTTTTTTTATATTATTGTGTGGATTTGATATAATAGTTATGGATAGTATTTATAAATTTTGCAAAGTATGCAAGTTGTCATATTATATTCGATTGGTCGGAGAATATTCTTTTTGTCGGGGAATATCCGTACGACGGTACAATTATTGGTGGACCCCACTGTGACGCCCCCAAAATTAGGTATACATCACCCATCTTGGGTCGTCAGATACATAGTACAAAATACAAATACAACTTACTAATACAACTGTCGTGTACAATACGACAAAACATAAACTGTGAGTTTGAATACAAATATTATCTTCTAGAGAGTATTCATACTCAAAAGAAGTCCTCATTACATTTATTAACACACCATTACATAGAATAGTGAGGACTACTAACTAATACTATCATTCGGACCATCACTCCGTTCCCCGACTTGCCCCAGCTACGTTCTCATTTCCTGAAGAGAACAGTGAAAGAAAGGGTGAGCTCAACTAGCCCAGTAAGAAATATTATGACTAAGATAATGCAGAATAAATTATCATTAGCCTTCAACAATGTTAAACTGATAAAATATAATAGACATCAAGTTTAACTGCAGCGGAACAAGCAATCCATTAAAAGAGTCAAGTAGAAAATAAACTCTACTATCTTTTATGATTTAAAAGTTTTTCAACACTGTGATCGCTGAGACTCAGCTTAATAAAATAATCCACATCATCGAATCACCCCTGCACTACGGCCAAGGATATTCGTATATTCATTAATGGTCATGATCATGCCAACAACTGTCCATCAATGCACTACGGGCCAATGAGGACTTTTACCACATCATTTGTAACATTACGGTCATGATTATACCGAATAATCCCTGGTCATAATCATACCAAGTCCATCTATGCACTACAGGCCACAGATGACTTTCAACATTTTATAAACATGAGGATGATGACAATGATATAAGAATTCAATAAAACAAGTTCAAGAATTAATTTATCCAGGAATTAACAACGTCCAAATTGTCAACATGATACTGCATTGTGGAGTAAAATTCAAGAATGCTTAGAAGAATATTTTCTTGAAAAGATACTGGATGAAACGCAACTATCAAGGATATTCCACAAATTTCATGGAGTATAGAAGTCAAAACTTAACCAACTGAGTACAATAAAGAATGGAATAACAAAAGAAATCACCATGCATGCGATAGACCGCACAGACAGGTTATTCCAATAGAATAATAAATAATGGAACCAGGTCCGGCGTAAACGCACAGACAGGATATTCCGACAGAATAATAAATAATGGAACCAGGTCCGGTGTAAAACACACAGACAGGATATTCCAACAGAATAATAATAAAACGGAACCAGGTCCGGTGTAAAACACACAGACAGGATGTTCCAACAGAATAATAAACGGAACCAGGTCCGGTGTAAAACACACAGACAGGATGTTCCAACAGAATAATAGAAGAATGTCACCAAGTATAGGGTAGACCGCGTATACTGGTTATTCCAACAGAATAATAACAAATGGAATAACAGAAGTTCTCTTCATGAATATAAAAGAAATAATATTCCCTACCTTAAAAGAACTGGATATTGGAAAAGTGATGTAGCAGAATACTTTTATCTCTCTCTCTCTTATTCTCTCTATACTTTCTCTCTCTATAGCTTGAATGAATTCGTGAAAAATAATGAAGCCCTAGGCCTCTATTTATAGAAAAACTGAGGGTGGCTCTTGGTCTTAACGAAGGGTCAAATGACTCTTGGTCTTAACGAAGGGTCAAATGACTCTTGGTAATATTGAAGGGACAACTACTATTGACGAAAGTAATTACTATTGACCAAGGTAAATACTATTGACGAAGGTAATTACTATTGACCAAGGTAAATACTATTGACGAAGAGACTCTTAGATGATGACATATGGACCCCCCATAAAATAACCAAACTTACCACAACGTCTCAATAATATAACATATTATACAGATGATACTATGACAATAATTTAAGAGATATGATGCAGCAATTACTGTAGCAATAATTGAGTATAGCTGAGTGACTTCTCACGTAAGCATCAATAATCAATACCGTGTGCTACTATGCAACCACGCGTATTACTGTACTTTTACTACCGAGTAGTTCAACAGTTTTTAACGGTTTTAACGGTAACACCTCAGCCGTTATTTTTATAGAAAGATAATTCTGTCGTTTTCTCAATCCGACAATAATTCCGTTGTGGGGTCCACCAATGATTGTGCCGTCGTACGAATATTCCCCGACAAAAAGAATATTCTCCGACCAAACGAATATTTTATAACAACTTGCTTACTTTGCAAAATTTATAAATATTACCCACAACTATAACATTATATCAAATTAACTCCATAATATTCAAAAATGATATTTATAGAAAATTCATCTTTATTTATAAAAATTGGGGTCTTACAACCTCCCCTTCTTATGAAATTTCGCCCTCGAAATTAGGGTACGTACCTGGTATGTCGAAGAGGTAAGGATACCTTGATTTCATTTCTGATTCTAACTCCCAAGTCATTTCCTCAACATCGTGGTTTCTCCACAAAACTTTGACTTGAGGTATAACCTTGGAGCGTAGAATATGTTCCTTCTTATCCAAGATTTGAACAGGAACTTCTTCATACGTCAAATCCTCCGCTATTTCGTCCGGTTCTAACTCAATAATGTGGTTCGGGTCTTCCACATATTTGCGTAACATGGATATGTGGAAAACGTTATGAACACGAGACATACTTGGCGGTAAAGCGAGTCTATAAGCCACAGTTCCTACTCGATCGAGGATTAAAAATGGACCGATGAATCGAGGATTTAGCTTTCCTCTCTTTCCAAATCTCGTAACTCCTTTCCATGGAGCAACACGTAAGAACACATGATCTCCTACATCAAATTCCACGTCCTTTCGATGAAGATCAGCATAACTCTTTTGTCGATCTTGTGAGGTTTTTATACGTTGTCGGATCGTTTGAATCTTTTCTGTAGTCATACGTACCAACTCCGGTCCCAACAACGTTGCTTCGCCCACCTCATCCCAGCATACTGGAGAACGACATTTTCTTCCATACAATGCTTCGAATGGAGCCATGCCAATACTTGCTTGATAACTGTTGTTGTAGGAAAACTCCACCAATGGTAAGAACTTGTCCCAACTTCCCTTGAAGTCAAAGACACAGAGTCTTAATAGATCTTCAAGAGTTTGAATAGTCCTCTCTGATTGTCCGTCCGTCTGAGGATGATATGCTGAACTAAATCGTAACTCCGTGCCCATAGCTTTTTGTAAACTAACCCAAAATCGTGAAGTGAATCTTGGGTCTCGATCAGAAACTATGGATACTGGCATACCATGCAGTCTTACAATCTCGTTTATGTACATACGAGCAAGACGTTCAAGTGTATAAGTTTCTCGTATCGGTAAGAAATGAGCAGACTTGGTCAATCTATCAACAATGACCCAAATCGCATCAATACCTTGAGAAACCCTAGGAAGACCGGTAACGAAATCCATGGTAATGTGCTCCCACTTCCATTCTGGAATTTCAAGTGGTTGCAATGGACCTTTTGGTACTTGATGCTCCGCTTTGACTCGTTGACAAGTTAGACACCTTGAGATAAACAACGCTATCTCTCTCTTCATATTGCTCCACCAAAATGTATGACGAAGATCATGATACATTTTGGTACTTCCAGGATGGATTGCAAACGGTGTGTTGTGCGCCTCCATCATGATTTCATACTTTAAATCAGGGTTGTTAGGAACACAAAGTCTGGAGTTGACTCGAAGTATTCCTTCTTCATCGATTCTTGCTTCCGGCATAGAACCTTCTTGCACTTTCTTCCTCATACGCATCAGCTCCAGGTCTGTAGCTTGAGCAGCTTTAACTTTATCGATTAAAGTCGGTTCTACTCGTATATTCGCCATCATCACATGGGTCCCTGGAGTCTTCAACTCTATCTCCATCCTTTGCAAGTCACACAAAATGGGCCTTTGCGTTGTTAATATTGCACTTGTACCCGCATATGATCTTCTACTCAATGCGTCAGCTACCACGTTCGCTTTTCCAGGATGGTATTGAATGGTATGATCATAATCTTTCAACAGTTCAAGCCAACGTCGTTGTCGCATGTTGAGTTCCTTTTGAGTGAAGAAATATTTGAGGCTTTTATGATCCGTAAAGATCTCCACTTTCTCCCCATACAAGTAATGCCTCCAAATTTTAAGTGCAAAGACAACAGCTGCCAACTCTAGATCATGAGTAGGATAATTCCTCTCATATTCCTTGAGTTGTCTTGATGCATAGGCTATGACTTTTCCATGTTGCATGAGAACGCATCCCAACCCTTTGCTCGAAGCATCACTGTAGATGACAAATCCCTCCGAGCCAGATGGTATTGTTAGAACAGGTGCTGAAATGAGTCTCCTCTTGAGTTCTTGAAAACTCTGCTCACATTCTTCGCTCCAACCAAACTTTGTATCTTTCCGAGTCAGCTGAGTTAATGGAGTAGCGATTCGAGAAAATCCTTCCACGAATCTCCGATAATAACCAGCTAAACCAAGAAAGCTACGTACCTCGGTCACTGATTTAGGTTGCTCCCAGCTTTGAATAGCTTCAATCTTTGCCGGGTCAACCGATATTCCACGACTTGATACTACGTGCCCAAGGAATGCTACCTCCTCCAGCCAGAACTCGCATTTCTTCAACTTGGCATAAAGCTTGTATTCACGAAGCTTTTGGAGTACCAGCCTCAAGTGTTGCTCATGATCTTCACGGCTTTTGGAATAAATAAGGATGTCATCAATAAAGACGACCACAAAGTGATCCAAATATTCCTTGAATACCCGGTTCATCATATCCATGAAGGCAGCAGGAGCATTAGTCAATCCAAAGGACATGACTAGGAATTCATAATGCCCGTACCGAGTTCTAAAAGCCGTCTTTGGAATATCCTCAGTTCTAACCTTCAGCTGATGATATCCAGAACGAAGATCGATCTTTGAAAAGAATTGTGCTCCTTGCAACTGGTCAAACAGGTCATCAATACGTGGCAATGGGTACCTGTTTTTGATGGTGACATGATTCAACTCCCGATAATCAATACAAAGTCGCATACTTCCATCTTTCTTCTTCACGAATAGAACAGGAGCACCCCAAGGAGAAGTACTAGGACGAATAAAACCAATGTCTAACAATTCCTGCAGTTGAGTCTTTAACTCCTGAAGTTCAATAGGAGCCATTCGATATGGGGCTTTGGAAATGGGTTTTGTACCGGGTTCAAGATCGATACAAAATTCAATTTCACGCTCTGGGGGTAGGCCAGGAAGTTCTTCAGGGAATACGTCAGGGAATTTATTAACAATAGAAATATCATTCAAAACTGACGTATTTTTGTTTAGATCTGTGACATGAGCTAAGAAAGCTTGACATCCGTTTTTCAATAAACGAATAGCTTTATGGCTTGAGATGACAGCGATTGATTTTAATGGTTTGGTTGCTTGAATTCGCATAATAGGTCGATTAGGAATATGAAAACTAACAACCTTACGAAAACAATCAATTTTTGCATAATGAGTAGTTAACCAATCAATCCCTAGAATCACGTCAAATGCAAGTATTTTTAATGAAATCAGATCGATAGGTAATGTGTGGGTACCAACTTGAACCAAACAAGACTTATAAACAGTGGAGGTAATGAAGGTTTCTCCCAACGGAGTTTCCACAGATAAGTCAAAGTCTAATTTCTCCGGAATCAAATTTAATCGATGAGCGCAAGTAGGAGAAATAAAAGAATGGGTTGAACCGGTATCAAATAAAGTATAAACTTCTTTAGAGTTTATGATAAGCTTACCCGTGATGACCTCATTCGGGTTCCTTGCTCTCTGGGAGTTCACAACAAACGCTCTCCCTTGCACAACCGGTTTTGACTTTTCTGGGACGGCTTTTGGTGCCTCCATCCTAGCTGAATTTGTCTTCGGTAAACGACAAAATCGGGCTAAATGACCTTCTCTTCCACAATTATAACATGCTTTGGACGGCATCGCGCAGTTTGGACTGATGTGCCCCTCCCCTCCGCATTTGAAACATATGATAGGTGGTCGTTCTCCTTCCTTAACGACAGGTGCTGGTGCTGACGTCTTTCCATCATTGTTGAATCTCCTCTTCTTGAAATGTCCATTCTTATTGTTTTGGCCCTGATTACCACCGAAGTGGTTACCATTTCTGGCCTGTTGATTCCCTCCACGCTTGTTGTCACCGCTTCGATGACTGCTCTCACTGGTATTATCATTTTGCCGGCTGCTCTCTTTTGGTTGCGTTGTCTCGTTATCGCGCTCCACCAACTGAGCCCTATTTACAACATCTGAATACAAACACAGTTTATGAGAAACAAGATGTTGACGTATCTCCGGCTTCAAACCTCTTAAAAACATCCGCGTCATTCTTTCTTCATTATCCACCAGGTGGGACGCAAACCGGGATAACTCCGCAAATTTTGCCTCGTACTGCGACACGGTCATATTATTCTGCTCCAATTTGATGAACTCCACCTCCTTCATGTGACGAATACTCTCGGAAAGTATTTGTCGTTAAACAGCTCTTGGAACTTCTCCCAAGACATCTTCAGTGCGGCAGGTTGAGTACGCTTTATCGATTCCCACCAGTAATCTGCCTCTCCTCGCAACATAAAGGCGGCAAAGGGAACCTTTTGCTCCTCGGAGCAACCCAAGACATCAAATATCTTGGTGATCTGCTTTATCCATGTTTCAGCTACAAGTGGTTTGGGTTCTCCCTTAAACTCCGGTGGTCCCAGCTCCTTAAACTGTTTAGCGGTGACCGCCAGAGAGTTTCCAGTATTTCCACCTACGTTGTGGACAGGAGCCGCTTTCACCTGTTGTTGCATGAATTGCATAAAGCCTCTGAACATTTGATCATTCATCATTTGGTCAGTGTTGTTGTTTGCATGAGGATTGACACCTTCCTGATGCACATTATCCTGATTATTGATATGTGGTGAATCAACAGTCGTCTGTGCTCCATTGCTATTCTCAACATTCTCAGATGCCATTTTCAGATACTGCCACAAAATAAAAATTAATTGATATGTCATATATTATCCTTATATTATGACCGACCAATTAAATACCATGCAAATAAACTTAGGTATGTCATACTAGCGAAGGAATTCCCCGTCTCTCCCCTCCTAGTTCTATTCTCACATCTTAGCCAGGGATCATATCCCTAAGCTCTGATACCAACTGTGACGCCCCCAAAATTAGGTATACATCACCCATCTTGGGTCGTCAGATACATAGTACAGAATACAAATACAACTGATTAATACAACTGTCGTGTACAATACGACAAAACATAAACTGTGAGTTTGAATACAAATATTATCTTCTAGAGAGTATTCATACTCAAAAGGAGTCCTCATTACATTTATTAACACACCATTACATAGAATAGTGAGGACTACTAACTAATACTATCATTCGGACCATCACTCCGTTCCCCGACTTGCCCCAGCTACGTTCTCATTTCCTGAAGAGAACAGTGAAAGAAAGGGTGAGCTCAACTAGCCCAGTAAGAAATATTATGACTAAGATAATGCAGAATAAATTATCATTAGCCTTCAACAATGTTAAACTGATAAAATATAATAGACATCAAGTTTAACTGTAGCGGAACAAGCAATCCATTAAAAGAGTCAAGTAGAAAATAAACTCTACTATCTTTTATGATTTAAAAGGTTTTTCAACACTGTGATCGCTGAGACTCAGCTTAATAAAATAATCCACATCATCGAATCACCCCTGCACTACGGCCAAGGATATTCGTGTATTCATTAATGGTCATGATCATGCCAACAACTGTCCATCAATGCACTACGGGCCAATGAGGACTTTTACCACATCATTTGTAACATTACGGTCATGATTATACCGAATAATCCCTGGTCATAATCATACCAAGTCCATCTATGCACTACAGGCCACAGATGACTTTCAACATTTTATAAACATGAGGATGATGACAATGATATAAGAATTCAATAAAACAAGTTCAAGAATTAATTTATCCAGGAATTAACAACGTCCAAATTGTCAACATGATACTGCATTGTGGAGTAAAATTCAAGAATGCTTAGAAGAATATTTTCTTGAAAAGATACTGGATGAAACGCAACTATCAAGGATATTCCACAAATTTCATGGAGTATAGAAGTCAAAACTTAACCAACTGAGTACAATAAAGAATGGAATAACAAAAGAAATCACCATGCATGCGATAGACCGCACAGACAGGTTATTCCAATAGAATAATAAATAATGGAACCAGGTCCGGCGTAAACGCACAGACAGGATATTCCGACAGAATAATAAATAATGGAACCAGGTCCGGTGTAAAACACACAGACAGGATATTCCAACAGAATAATAATAAAACGGAACCAGGTCCGGTGTAAAACACACAGACAGGATGTTCCAACAGAATAATAAACGGAACCAGGTCCGGTGTAAAACACACAGACAGGATGTTCCAACAGAATAATAGAAGAATGTCACCAAGTATAGGGTAGACCGCGTATACTGGTTATTCCAACAGAATAATAACAAATGGAATAACAGAAGTTCTCTTCATGAATATAAAAGAAATAATATTCCTTACCTTAAAAGAACTGGATATTGGAAAAGTGATGTAGCAGAATACTTTTATTCTCTCTCTCTCTTATTCTCTCTATACTTTCTCTCTCTATAGCTTGAATGAATTCGTGAAAAATAATGAAGCCCTAGGCCTCTATTTATAGAAAAACTGAGGGTGGCTCTTGGTCTTAACGAAGGGTCAAATGACTCTTGGTCTTAACGAAGGGTCAAATGACTCTTGGTAATATTGAAGGGACAACTACTATTGACGAAAGTAATTACTATTGACCAAGGTAAATACTATTGACGAAGGTAATTACTATTGACCAAGGTAAATACTATTGACGAAGAGACTCTTAGATGATGACATATGGCCCCCCATAAAATAACCAAACTTACCACAACGTCTCAATAATATAACATATTATACAGATGATACTATGACAATAATTTAAGAGATATGATGCAGCAATTACTGTAGCAATAATTGAGTATAGCTGAGTGACTTCTCACGTAAGCATCAATAATCAATACCGTGTGCTACTATGCAACCACGCGTATTACTGTACTTTTACTACCGAGTAGTTCAACAGTTTTAACGGTTTTAACGGTAACACCTCAGCCGTTATTTTTATAGAAAGATAATTCTGTCGTTTTCTCAATCCGACAATAATTCCGTTGTGGGGTCCACCAATGATTGTGCCGTCGTACGAATATTCCCCGACAAAAAGAATATTCTCCGACCAAACGAATATTTTATAACAACTTGCTTACTTTGCAAAATTTATAAATATTACCCACAACTATAACATTATATCAAATTAACTCCATAATATTCAAAAATGATATTTATAAAAAATTCATCTTTATTTATAAAAATTTGGGGTCTTACACCCACAATGAAATTATTGTCGGATTGAGAAAACGACAAAAATACTTTATGAAAATAACGGCGGAAGTTTTACCGTTGATACTGTTGAACTACTCGGTAGTAAAAGTACAGTAATACGTGTAGTTGTATAGTAGCACACGGTATTAATTATTAATGCTTATGTGAGAAGTCACTCAGTTTGATTCCATTATTGTCAGTTAATAATATGAATTATTTAGCGATAATGACGTTTTATTTTATTCGTATTATTAACGTAATAAAACAGAAACATCTTTTATATAAAACAAAATACTTTATTAAAGTTATTCTATAAATAGAATATATTATATTTTATTTAAAAGATTTTTCTTTAAATATGGACCGTCAGATTAAAGTAATCAATCTGGACCGTTCATGGATTAGTTACTATGCATTCTATTTTCCTATAAATAGAAGCTCATTCCTTCATTATTTTCTTACGAATTCACTGAACTCTAGAGAGAGAAACTATAGAGAGACTATATAGAGATAGAAGAAAAGTTTTCTGCTACTTCACTACTCTTATATCCAGTTCTTTTACGGTAAGGGGTGTTATTCTTTCTTATTCATGAAGAGAACTGTTGTTATTCCATTTCTTATTATTCTGTTGGAATAACCTGTATACGCGGTCTACCCTATACTTGGTGACATTCTTTTATTATTTTGTTGAAACATCATGTCTGTGTGTTTTACACCGGACCTGGTTCCGTTTTTATTATTATTCTGTTGGAATATCATGTCTGTGTGTTTTACACCGGACCTGGTTCCGTCTTGTTATTATTCTGTTGGAACATCCTGTCTGTGTGTTTTACACCGGACCTGGTTCCATTATTTATTATTCTGTTGGAATATCCTGTCTGTGCGTTTACGCCGGACCTGGTTCCATTATTTATTATTCTGTTGGAATAACCTGTCTGTGCGGTCTATCGCATGCATGGTGATTTCTTTTGTTATTCCATTCTTCATTGTACTCAGTTGGTTAAGTTTTGACTTCTATACTCCATAAAATTTGTGGAATATCCTTGATAATTGCGTTTCATCCAGTATCTTTTCATGAAAATATTCTTCTAAGCATTCTTGAATTTTACTCCACAATGCAGTATCATGTTGACAATTTGGACGTTATTAATTCCTGGATAAACTAATTCTTGAACTTGTTTTATTGAATTCTTATATCATTGTCATCATCCTCATGTTTATATTCTGTTGAAAGTCATCTGTGGCCTGTAGTGCATAGATGGACTTGGTATGATTATGACCAGGGATTATTCGGTATAATCATGACCGTAATGCTACAAATGATGTGGTAAAAGTCCTCATTGGCCCGTAGTGCATTGATGGACAGTTGTTGGCATGATCATGACCATTAATGAATATACGAATATCTTTGACCGTAGTGCAGGGGTGATTCAATGATGTGGATTATTTTATTAAGCTGAGTCTCAGCGATCACAGTGTTGGAAAATCTTTTAAATCATAAAAGATAGTAAAGTTTATTTTCTACTTGACTCTTTTAATGGATTGCTTGTTCTGCTGCAGTTAAACTTGATGTCTATTATATTTTATCAGTTTAACATTGTTGAAGGCTAATGATAATTTATTCTGCATTATCTTAGTCATAATATTTCTTACTGGGCTAGTTGAGCTCACCCTTTCTTTCACTGTTCTTGTGACGCCCCCAAAATTAGGTATACATCACCCATCTTGGGTCGTCAGATACATAGTACAGAATACAAATACAACTGATTAATACAACTGTCGTGTACAATACGACAAAACATAAACTGTGAGTTTGAATACAAATATTATCTTCTAGAGAGTATTCATACTCAAAAGGAGTCCTCATTACACTTATTAACACACCATTACATAGAATAGTGAGGACTACTAACTAATACTATCATTCGGACCATCACTCCGTACCCCGACTTGTCCCAGCTACGTTCTTATTTCCTGAAGAGAACAGTGAAAGAAAGGGTGAGCTCAACTAGCCCAGTAAGAAATATTATGACTAAGATAATGCAGAATAAATTATCATTAGCCTTCAACAATGTTAAACTGATAAAATATAATAGACATCAAGTTTAACTGTAGCGGAACAAGCAATCCATTAAAAGAGTCAAGTAGAAAATAAACTCTACTATCTTTTATGATTTAAAAGGTTTTTCAACACTGCGATCGCTGAGACTCAGCTTAATAAAATAATCCACATCATCGAATCACCCCTGCACTACGGCCAAGGATATTCGTGTATTCATTAATGGTCATGATCATGCCAACAACTGTCCATCAATGCACTACGGGCCAATGAGGACTTTTACCACATCATTTGTAACATTACGGTCATGATTATACCGAATAATCCCTGGTCATAATCATACCAAGTCCATCTATGCACTACATGCCACAGATGACTTTCAACATTTTATAAACATGAGGATGATGACAATGATATAAGAATTCAATAAAATAAGTTCAAGAATTAATTTATCCAGGAATTAACAACGTCCAAATTGTCAACATGATACTGCATTGTGGAGTAAAATTCAAGAATGCTTAGAAGAATATTTTCTTGAAAAGATACTGGATGAAACGCAACTATCAAGGATATTCCACAAATTTCATGGAGTATAGAAGTCAAAATTTAACCAACTGAGTACAATAAAGAATGGAATAACAAAAGAAATCACCATGCATGCGATAGACCGCACAGACAGGTTATTCCAATAGAATAATAAATAATGGAACCAGGTCCGGCGTAAACGCACAGACAGGATATTCCGACAGAATAATAAATAACGGAACCAGGTCCGGTGTAAAACACACAGACAGGATATTCCAACAGAATAATAATAAAACGGAACCAGGTCCGGTGTAAAACACACAGACAGGATGTTCCAACAGAATAATAAACGGAACCAGGTCCGGTGTAAAACACACAGACATGATGTTCCAACAGAATAATAGAAGAATGTCACCAAGTATAGGGTAGACCGCGTATACTGGTTATTCCAACAGAATAATAACGAATGGAATAACAGAAGTTCTCTTCATGAATATAAAAGAAATAATATTCCCTACCTTAAAAGAACTGGATATTGGAAAAGTGATGTAGCAGAATACTTTTATTCTCTCTCTCTTATTCTCTCTATACTTTCTCTCTCTATAGCTTGAATGAATTCGTGAAAAATAATGAAGCCCTAGGCCTCTATTTATAGAAAAACTGAGGGTGGCTCTTGGTCTTAACGAAGGGTCAAATGACTCTTGGTCTTAACGAAGGGTCAAATGACTCTTGGTAATATTGAAGGGACAACTACTATTGACGAAAGTAATTACTATTGACCAAGGTAAATACTATTGACCAAGGTAAATACTATTGACGAAGGTAATTACTATTGACCAAGGTAAATACTATTGACGACGGTAATTACTATTGACGACGGTAATTACTATTGACGACGGTAATTACTATTGACGAAGAGACTCTTAGATGATGACATATGGCCCCCCATAAAATAACCAAACTTACCACAACGTCTCAATTATTGATTTAATAATATAACATATTATACAGATGATACTATGACAATAATTTAAGAGATATGATGCAGCAATTACTGTAGCAATAATTGAGTATAGCTGAGTGACTTCTCACGTAAGCATCAATAATCAATACCGTGTGCTACTATGCAACCACGCGTATTACTGTACTTTTACTACCGAGTAGTTCAACGGTTTTAACGGTTAAAACTTCCACCGTTATTTTCATAAAGTATTTTTGTCGTTTTCTCAATCCGACAATAATTCTGTTGTGGGGTCCACCAATGATTGTACCGTCGTACGAATATTCCCCGACAAAAAGAATATTCTCCGACCAAACGAATATTTTATAACAACTTGCTTACTTTGCAAAATTTATAAATACTACCCATAACTATTATATCAAATCCACACCATAATATAAAAAAAATTATTTCGAGAAAAATTAAATATTTATTCATAAAATCTGGGGTCTCACAATCTCCCCTCCTTATGGAATTTCGCCCTCGAAATTTACGTACGTACTTGGTATGCCGAACATGTGAGGATACCTTGACTTTACTTCAAATTCTAACTCTTGAAGTATAACCTTTAAGCATCGAATATGATCCTTCTTATCCAAGATGTTAACACGTATCTCCTCATACGTTAAATATTTCGCTATCTCGTCCGGTTCTAAATTAATAATGTGGTTCGGGTCGTCCACATATTTACGTAACATCGATATGTAAAAAAAATATTCTGAACACGCAACATACTTGGTGGTAAAACGAGTCTATAGGCCACAGTTCCTACTTCATCGAGGATTTCAAATGGGCCAATTAAATCGAGAGTTGAGATTTCCTCTCTTCGTCGATTCTTGCTTCTAGAATAACGCCCTCTTGAACCTTCTTCTTCACATTTATCAGCTCTGAGTATGTAGCTTGAGCGGCTTTAACTTTATCGATTAAAGTCGATTTTAATCGTATATTCGTTATCTTCACGTGGGTTCGTATATTCGCACTTGTAACGGTATACGATCTTCTACACAACGCGTCAGCTACCACGTTCGCTTTTCCACGATATTATTGAATGGTACGATCGTAATCTTCAACAGCTCGAGCCAATGTCTTTGGCGCATAATACGTTCGTTTTAGTTGAAGAAATATTTGAGGGTTTAAGAAATGGGTTTTGTACTGGGGTCAATACAAAATTCAATTTTACGCTCTGGGGTAGGCTAAGAAGTCTTCAAGAATACGTCAAGAAATTTATTAACAATAGAAATATCGTTCAAAACTATGACCCTCATCCAAGACTTGGATAACACGTCACATTGATACCTATCAACTTGCCATCGTCATTTACAACGTCTCCTACGGAAAGTATAGCTTCGGTGCATTCCACACCAGGAAGTCAACAACGAAAGGAACGGGGATTTTTACTTATGGCTTGATACGACAATGATTGACTTTAGTGATTTGGTTACTTGAATTCGCATAATAGGTTGGTTAGGAATATGAAAGCTAACAACCTTACGAAAAGCATGATGAGCAGTTAACCAATCGTTTCCAAAAATCACATCAATGCAAGTATTTTCAAAGAGATAAGATCAACAGGTAACGTGAAAGTGTTGATTTGAACAAGATTTATAAATAGTGGAGGTAACAAAGGTTTCTCCCAACGGAATTTCAACAGATAAATTAAAGTCTAACTTCTCCGGAGTTAAGTTCAAACATTGAACACAACTAGGTGAAATAAAAGAGTGATTAGAACGGTATCTAACACGGTATAGACTTCACAAGAGTTTATGACTAACATACCCGTGATAATTTTATTCAGGTTCCTCGTCACGAAAAAAATGCTCTCTCTTAAACTACTGGCTTTGGCTTTTCTGGGACGGTCTTTGGTGCCTCCATCCTAGCTGAATTTGTCTTCGGTAAACGACAAAATCGGGCTAAATGACCTTCTCTTCCACAATTATAACATGCTTTGGACGGCATCGCGCAGTTTGGACTGATGTGTCCTTCCCCTCCGCATTTGAAACATATGATAGGTGGTCGTTCTCCTTCCTTAACGACAGGTGCTGGTGCTGACGTCTTTCCGTCATTGTTGAATCTCCTCTTCTTGAAATGTCCATTCTTATTGTTTTGGCCCTGATTACCACCGAAGTGGTAACCACTTCTGGCCTGTTGATTCCCTCCACGCTTGTTGTCACCGCTTCGATGACTGCTCTCACTGGTATTATCATTTTGCCGGCTGCTCTCTTTTGGTTGCGTTGTCTCGTTATCGCGCTCCACCAACTGAGCCCTATTTACAACATCTGAATACAAACACAGTTTATGAGAAACAAGATGTTGACGTATCTCCGGCTTCAAACCTCTTAAAAACATCCGCGTCATTCTTTCTTCATTATCCACCAGGTGGGACGCAAACCGGGATAACTCCGCAAATTTTGCCTCGTACTGCGACACGGTCATATTATTCTGCTCCAATTTGATGAACTCCACCTCCTTCATGTGACGAATACTCTCGGGAAAGTATTTGTCATTAAACAGTTCTTGGAACTTCTCCCAAGACATCTTGAGTGCGTCAGGCTGGGTACGTTTTACAGATTCCCACCAGTAATCTGCCTCTTCACGCAACATAAAAGTGGCAAAGAGAACATTTTGCTCCTCGGAGCATCCCAAGACATCAAATATCTTGGTGATCTGCTTTAACCACGTCTCCGCCTTAAGTGGTTCTGGCTTTCCTAAAACTCCGGTGGTCCTAGCTCCTTGAATTGCTTAGCGGTGACCAACCGTGGGTTGTCATTGTTTCCTCTTTCATTTTGGATAGGAGCCGCTCTCGCCGTTGTTGCATGAATTGCTCCTTGAACTGCTTAGCGGTGACTGTCCGAGAGTTATTTTGTTGTTGCATGAATTGCATAAAGTCTCTGACCATCCCATCATTCACCATTTCATCGGTGTTATTATTTTCATGAGGATTATTGTCCTCTGGTTGCACATTACCCTGAGCATTGATCGTTGGTGATTCAATGGTCTCATGTGTTTCATTGTTTATCTCAACATTTTCGGATGCCATTTGCAAATACTGCAACAAAACAAGGGTTAATTAACATATAACATATTATCCATATACTTTGACCGACCAATTAAATACCAAATAAACTTAGGTAGGTCATACTAGCGAAGGAATTTCCCGTCTCTCCCCTCCTAGTTCTATTCTCACATCCTAGCCAGGGATCATATCCCTAAGCTCTGATACCAACTGTGACGCCCCCAAAATTAGGTATACATCACCCATCTTGGGTCGTCAGATACATAGTACAGAATACAAATACAACTGATTAATACAACTGTCATGTACAATACGACAAAACATAAACTGTGAGTTTGAATACAAATATTATCTTCTAGAGAGTATTCATACTCAAAAGGAGTCCTCATTACACTTATTAACACACCATTACATAGAATAGTGAGGACTACTAACTAATACTATCATTCGGACCATCACTCCGTACCCCGACTTGTCCCAGCTACGTTCTCATTTCCTGAAGAGAACAGTGAAAGAAAGGGTGAGCTCAACTAGCCCAGTAAGAAATATTATGACTAAGATAATGCAGAATAAATTATCATTAGCCTTCAACAATGTTAAACTGATAAAATATAATAGACATCAAGTTTAACTGTAGCGGAACAAGCAATCCATTAAAAGAGTCAAGTAGAAAATAAACTCTACTATCTTTTATGATTTAAAAGGTTTTTCAACACTGCGATCGCTGAGACTCAGCTTAATAAAATAATCCACATCATCGAATCACCCCTGCACTACGGCCAAGGATATTCGTGTATTCATTAATGGTCATGATCATGCCAACAACTGTCCATCAATGCACTACGGGCCAATGAGGACTTTTACCACATCATTTGTAACATTACGGTCATGATTATACCGAATAATCCCTGGTCATAATCATACCAAGTCCATCTATGCACTACATGCCACAGATGACTTTCAACATTTTATAAACATGAGGATGATGACAATGATATAAGAATTCAATAAAACAAGTTCAAGAATTAATTTATCCAGGAATTAACAACGTCCAAATTGTCAACATGATACTGCATTGTGGAGTAAAATTCAAGAATGCTTAGAAGAATATTTTCTTGAAAAGATACTGGATGAAACGCAACTATCAAGGATATTCCACAAATTTCATGGAGTATAGAAGTCAAAATTTAACCAACTGAGTACAATAAAGAATGGAATAACAAAAGAAATCACCATGCATGCGATAGACCGCACAGACAGGTTATTCCAATAGAATAATAAATAATGGAACCAGGTCCGGCGTAAACGCACAGACAGGATATTCCGACAGAATAATAAATAATGGAACCAGGTCCGGTGTAAAACACACAGACAGGATATTCCAACAGAATAATAATAAAACGGAACCAGGTCCGGTGTAAAACACACAGACAGGATGTTCCAACAGAATAATAAACGGAACCAGGTCCGGTGTAAAACACACAGACATGATGTTCCAACAGAATAATAGAAGAATGTCACCAAGTATAGGGTAGACCGCGTATACTGGTTATTCCAACAGAATAATAACGAATGGAATAACAGAAGTTCTCTTCATGAATATAAAAGAAATAATATTCCCTACCTTAAAAGAACTGGATATTGGAAAAGTGATGTAGCAGAATACTTTTATTCTCTCTCTCTTATTCTCTCTATACTTTCTCTCTCTATAGCTTGAATGAATTCGTGAAAAATAATGAAGCCCTAGGCCTCTATTTATAGAAAAACTGAGGGTGGCTCTTGGTCTTAACGAAGGGTCAAATGACTCTTGGTCTTAACGAAGGGTCAAATGACTCTTGGTAATATTGAAGGGACAACTACTATTGACGAAAGTAATTACTATTGACCAAGGTAAATACTATTGACCAAGGTAAATACTATTGACGAAGGTAATTACTATTGACCAAGGTAAATACTATTGACGACGGTAATTACTATTGACGACGGTAATTACTATTGACGACGGTAATTACTATTGACGAAGAGACTCTTAGATGATGACATATGGCCCCCCATAAAATAACCAAACTTACCACAACGTCTCAATTATTGATTTAATAATATAACATATTATACAGATGATACTATGACAATAATTTAAGAGATATGATGCAGCAATTACTGTAGCAATAATTGAGTATAGCTGAGTGACTTCTCACGTAAGCATCAATAATCAATACCGTGTGCTACTATGCAACCACGCGTATTACTGTACTTTTACTACCGAGTAGTTCAACAGTTTTAACGGTTAAAACTTCCACGTTATTTTCATAAAGTATTTTTGTCGTTTTCTCAATCCGACAATAATTCTGTTGTGGGGTCCACCAATGATTGTACCGTCGTACGAATATTCCCCGACAAAAAGAATATTCTCCGACCAAACGAATATTTTATAACAACTTGCTTACTTTGCAAAATTTATAAATACTACCCATAACTATTATATCAAATCCACACCATAATATAAAAAAAATTATTTCGAGAAAAATTAAATATTTATTCATAAAATCTGGGGTCTCACAGTTCTCTTCAGGAAATGAGAACGTAGCTGGGGCAAGTCGGGAAACGGAGTGATGGTTCGAATGATAGTATTAGTTAGTAGTCCTCACTATTCTATGTAATAGTGTGTTAATAAATGTAATGAGGACTCCTTTGAGTATGAATACTCTCTAGAAGATAATATTTGTATTCAAACTCACAGTTTATGTTTTGTCGTATTGTACACGACAGTTGTATTTATATTCTGTACTTTGTATCTGACGACCCAAGATGGGTGATGTATACCTAATTTTGGGGGCGTCACAGTAAATATATACACAACTACATTATAAACTATGAACAGAAAATGAAAACAAAGAGTACTAGGGTATGGGACTCGATGTCCTTATACTACTGCCATTAGGACATTACTAACAAGACAGCAACTTCAGAAATATAATTGTTCGGTTTTCAACTTTTTGATTTTTTTCGATTTTTCGGTATTTACTGAATTGAAAATTTTCATTACCGCTATCGGTACTGAAAAGTATAAAAAAATCGAAAAATCGG
Organism: Panax notoginseng; assembly: GCA_016801055.1. Classification (NCBI taxonomy): domain Eukaryota; kingdom Viridiplantae; phylum Streptophyta; class Magnoliopsida; order Apiales; family Araliaceae; genus Panax; species Panax notoginseng. The sequence goes on along the minus strand of CM029014.1, from coordinate 5,230,052 downwards.
TACCGAAAAAATCGGAATCGAAAAAAGTCGGTACTGCCGATACCGGTTTCAACCGATTCGATAAAAAATCGAAAAAATCGAATATTTTGAGCACCCCTAGTACAGAGTACCCAACCCAACTGCATTATACTCCCTCTCAGTCTTATCCCTTAATATATTAAATTCAGTGCTTCGAAAGGAAAATTGGATCGGAAGAATAAAATAAATTTGTTCTCGTAAATAAATGGATAATATAATCTATTTATTTGCGGAAACAAATTCATTTTGTTCTTTCGGTCCAATTTTTCTGTCCGTAAGGGTGCTCAAAATATTTAATTTTTTCGATTTTTTATCGAACCGGTTGATACAGGTACCGACGGTACTAAATTTTTTTGGTACCGATTTTTTGGTATTTTAACACTTCTCGATACCCATAGCGGTAAGGAATTTTTTGAATTCGACAAAAATCGAAATATCGAAAATACCGAAATTTAATAATATAATAATGAATAGTTAATGTTGTGTAGTTTTATATATTCAATAATTTTTTATATATATTAATAATGTTTTGCAGTTTTATATATTAATTATTATTAATAGTTAATGATTTCTTAGTTTTAAAAAAAATTGTTAATATATAAAAACATTATTTAATTATTATTAATAATTATATATTACCATGCGGTATAACCGAACCGAAAAAACCGGTACAAATTTTGTACAGAACCGGCACCGAAATCGGTATCGATTCTTGTTTTCTCGGTACTTTCTAATCAGCATAGTTTTGATTTTTTACCGTTGAGCACCCCTACTTGTCCGCATATACTTATTGTATTAAATTAAGAAAAAATAACACTTATTTAAAAAGAGACGAAGAGAAGTATATATTAGCAGCATTAATGTACATTATGTATTATATGTTGGAAAAAATGTATGTACACAACTGTGTAGTACACAATCAGCTATAACAACGGTTTTTTGAGCTATGGCGACGGTTTCACCCGTCGCCATAGCTATTCTGCGCTACGGCGACGGATGAGCCGTCGCCATAGTCCGATTATATAATACACAGTTGTGTATATACATATAACCCTTATATGTTATACCTTATGTTGAGTATATAATACGCAGTGTAGAAGGTAGGAGAATATTGACAAAAATTATCTACTCGAACCCTACAATTTTTAATAGAAAGTCAATTATCGGGAGATATCAGATTTGTTATCGATGAATATTACAGGTATAATGAGTCAAGGAACCAAATGGTTCTCCATGGAGAAAGATTCACAGGCCACCAGAGGCGGAACCAGGGGGGTCGAGGGGGGGCATATGACCCCCCTGGAATCTCCGGCAGTAAGGGCATGGGCGGATTCACCTTCCGGCGGCAAAGGTAAGGGCGGATTCACCTTAGGGGCAGAAGGGTAATTGCCCTCTGTCCATGGCTGCCGGAATACTCAACTGGAGCAACGATGTATATACATGAAGCCAATTAAAGATATGAAGCACTGCATACCATTTTTCCACTCCGGTTCTCCGATTTGCTCTCTCTCTCTCTCCTCCGTGAACTGTAATTATTAATTTGCTCTCCCTCTCTCTCTCTCCTCCGTCAACTGTAATTGCTAATAAGGGATAGAGATAATTGTACTCCCTGTAAATCTCTCACTCACCTTCTAATCTATTTGATATAGTTACCAATTTGCCCATTCCCAATCTTTTCAAAAATGTAACATCATCGTTACTCTATGTTTTTTTTCCTGCATTTTATTAAGTAAGAGTATTAAAATTTAAAAATAGGACATAACTTTTTAATTAAATAAAAGTGTGACCCTTTAACACCAACAAAATTGTAGCAAGTGAATTAAAATCATTTATTTAGAAAAAAAAGGAAAGCATGTTACGTGATAAATACTCTATGTATTTGGTTCATGTAAAATATAAGGATGAATTAATCTTTTTTAGAGCTTTTTTCTATTTTTTTGGTACAGCGGAGGAGAAATGACAATATTTATTAGTTCATGACTGATTTGGAGTTTTTAGAGTCTAAAAACATCTAACAATATTGTTAGTTTAAACACAATTTATTTAAAATTAATTTTAATTAACTCACCAACAATTGTGTACGCTGACTCTCATTTTATAATGAATTGTGTGGTATAACATGCAAGAAATTTTTTTCAAGTAATGCTAATATACTTTTTATTTTTTTTTAATCTGAGTCAAAATCAAACCCAATGACCTTAACTCCGTTCTCTTGCCGCTGTAACCTACACTTCGCTGCTCCGGACCTCCGGTAACCGTTCTCAAATTTTGACCCCCTCAAATTTTGTTCTGGTTCCGCCGCTGCAGGCCACTCACTGCCTCCTCCTTGTCTATTTCTCAGTCTTCGCCTAACCATTTTTTGAGTCTTTAGTTCCCACGTGAGAAGAAGCCCTTATGCAAAACAGACAGTCAAGAATGGTGTGGAAATCCACTAGGCACCAGGGACCAATTTGTTTGTACTAGTTTTTTGGTTAGCAACTACCAAGAAGCATTATAGGAATATATTTTGAATTTCTCCAAACCAACCCTAGTGGAGCAAATCCAGATATTTTAAGTGTTCACTGTTATTCCAAAGTATTATTATTATATACTAATTAAATAAACACAATTAGAAAATAAACAATTTTAAAATAATGACTTACAAGATGTAATTGACAAACTTTTTAAAATCAAGTCAACTGTTGGACAATCTCTCCTTAAAGCAGATTTCGTCCCCGCTATCGGTGCTTACGGATGGAACAATGGACGTCTACTTTTCAGGATAAAATGGTCTTCAACTCTTACAAGAAGCACTTCAATGGAAGAGTTCCACGAACCAACAAAATTTAAATACTCTCTATAACTTTTTAATGAATGAAGAATGAATGTAATTTTTAAGAACTTGAGAAGGATTGAAGTTTAATTTGAAGTGATTGTTTTGAGTAGATTTAGAACCTATTTATAGGTTTCTAAATACTCATTTGAAGATATACATCCTTTCAAAAGGTTATATTCTTTTAAAAGGTTACACCCTTTTGAAAGGTTATATCCCTTTGAAAAGATACATCCCTTTGAAAGGTTACATCTCTTTGAAAAGATGCATCTCTTATGAACCAAAGGTGACACCTATTGATTTTATTTTATTCATTTATATATATATATATATATATATATATATATATATATATATATATATCCAACATTCACACTATCATACCCAAAATTCATCATCTTCAAATTTGCTTTTAAAAAAAACTCATCTTTAAGAGAAATCCCAAGATTTCACTAGCCAATTTGTAGTTTTGAATTGTGATCTTGTAGTTAGAGTAAAAAATAGTAAAATACTACTATAAACTGTTTCCGTCTCAAAACTTCACTTCCGGTGTCCAGAAGAGTTGGTAGAACAATTGCAGCGAGCGTACCTTCATAATTTGAAATACGGTAAAAATATCAACTTAACATTTCCAGAAATATAAGTTTTCTATACAGAAATTTCAAGAATGTTACTTTTCTCATAACCTCCAACCCAAACTAATGACGATATACTGAAATGTATTAATTCTTTTTCATTACAGAAAAAAAAATATATTAACAGGTGAACTCGGCCTACAGTCCCCAGTCCCACAAAGAATATCTGTACAGACAAAGAATTTTACATAGTAGACACGGGAAATTATCAGAAAATGATACCAACTGCTCCCTTTGTATTCAAGGTGGGCAATGTTTGAGAAGAGCCATCCTTTGAGACCTTGAATGGTTTGCCTGTTGTTAAGTACATCAATATATTTCCGTAACCTATAACGTTCTGAGTTTGTGAGAGAGAAAGGAGGGTTTATAATGAGGGAGGGCCCTTCCACAAGAAGGAACACTAACAAGCTCACTACTTTTGAATAGCATACTACTGCATTTTCCATGTCACCCATGTACTCGTCAACCTGCCAAAATATGCATAAAAAACTATTGCCAAACAGAATGCGTAATTATGCATGTCAGTCAGCTCTGGACTCATTAATCTATCTATACATTCTGCTACCTATTTTATCCGTGTTCTTTTCTTTTCTTTCTTTCAGTCTTTCTTCTTTTCCATCCCCAATTTACCATGGCCCAAGTTGTATTCCCCTCCCCCTCCCCCTCCCCCTCCCCCTCCCCCTCCCAACACACAGAAAAAAGAATAAGAAAATACATGTATTAAAGGGAAAATGTGAGTATTTCCATTCTGGAGGATTACAGTTTTGCTATTTAGAGTCTAGAACAATATTGAAATGCATATTTCACTAGTGTCTCTGTAATGAGTGAGCATATGCCATGATTTTAAAACAAGAAAAGTGAAAATACTTACTGCCCCATGTCTACCCAAAACAAGCGCAGACTGATAAATTTTTTCCATTGCATCTGGCATTTCCATATTTCTTGTGGCATAACAGAACCAATATCAATATCTATATTACTTCAGAACTGAATTGTGAGAGATAGATCTTATGAACATAAATATATGCATTTATATGTACAGGAAACAATATTTATTACTCTTGTGGCATCCAAAAACTTATCATGAACTTATTTATGAGAGAATTGGAAAAGGTTAGTTGTATTGATGGCTATAAATTAGGTAGGTATGACACGAAAGATTGCAAACCTACATCCTGCAACTACAAATGCCACTTTATGTTAGCATCACGTTGTCACTTGTTAAAAATAAAATGAATAAGCAGACGACCATTCCAACATGAATTGGTAAAGTACTTTTCAAACCATACCGGGCTCAATAACCTTGGCAAGTTCCTCAGTATTTCCAACTTCAACGAGAAATGCCCTTTCAATCTGAGAGCAAACATCTTGCGGGCATTGAGAGTTAGAAGTATCAAGACATTCTTGGATATTAGAACTAGCATAATCCTTTTTAGTGATTTCTCTTGGTCTCATGGTTTCTTGGGTTGGACTTCCTTCAATAGCTGATGCAGCTTGTGTATGACAAATATGCAGTGCTTGCTTCCATATTGCAAGAATCACAAGCTGAATTGAAAATGCTTCTAGTTGTTTTCCAGCCTCAACCTTTAGAAAACGTAAATGCAATCAGTAACCATTGGCAGGTGCATACAATGTAAATAGAACTCATAAAGGGTAGGTCAGCAGAGAAAACATATGCTATCATAAAGTATGATACAAGCAGATTCTAGTGGGTTATTGATACATAATGTGTAAATGCATGGGACCTATAGTTAGTAGTTAATAGGACTCCACTGAAATAGGTCCGTAATTAGGTAAAATAATGAACACAGGTACTTGAGAAAATATTTATATATATAAAAAACATATGTTGATCTCAAAAGATTTCTTCATTTGGTTAAAGTAGATCAGAATAGCACCTTAAGGCCTACACATCCTTTTTCTCTTCTTCTTGTAGTTAAGTAACCTCATCCGCCCACAAACTGACAGAGACATCTTCTTCTAGCATCTTAGAAACTTTCACATCCTCAAACATAAGTCAGTTAGGTATGCTTTGATCAAGTAATGAGTATCAGATAAGGATGTATTTGTACTGGAAATTTTTGTTTTATTTATGGAACAGTCTGATTGCATATGGCACATAAGACGTTATTAAGCTTTAGTGGTGCTACTGCAAGAAGATCCCACTGCACATGTGTTCAGTATGGTGTTGCAAGGCAGTGGTCTGCACCATTCAACTGATGTATTTCGTATATCAAAAGAAAGCCGCAAAGTTTTAGATAAGGTCTTGGCAAGATGAAAAGTATTGTTAAGCAAGTACAAGAACGTAACACTTCATCTAGTCCTTAATGGGCTAGCATAGTTCTGTCCCCACCAAGAACCAAATATAGTAGATTTTTGTGATTGTAGACGGATGGGTGGGGGAAGGGACAGAGACTGGCCTGCAGAGGGAAGGAAGGGAGAGAATTTTGCATCCCTCTAGTCACTCCAATGGAGTGCACTTTCTAGTTTTTACTTCACAACATATTGACGCAACTAGCATTATCGCCTAAGTGATAGTGCAATGACTTACCTTCTCATTCACTAATTTTGTGGTGGTAGATTCACAATGCTGCAGAGACTTTATCCTTGTCATGCAGTCAAGTTGATGGCTGCTCTGAAGCATCCCCTACATTCAAGGATCCTAGTGAAGTCCCAGAGGGAGCAGAGCTGTGACTTCCCAAGCTACCAAGGCGACCCTCTTTACTGGTTTCTGCACTGATGATTGGCACTGGGGCACTTGTTGTTGAGTTAATAATATTCCCAGATGTTAGATGGGGGCTCCCAAATTTTGATGGTAAATGACTAAGCTTAGAACCACTTGTTGAAGAAGATGACATATCCACAGGGGGACCAGACACAATAACATTGTGACAGCCCCAAAACAGGTCCATTCCATCCAACCTATTCTGAGTCGCCAAATACATGGTACAGAAAATAACTACAACTTTATTACAACAAATGTCGTGCAAAATACAACAACACATATGCTGTGAGTTTGGATACAAATATATACCAAATGTGACTCATGTCCCAATCGTGGACAGCACCTCACAATGATACCTTACATAAAGGTATAGTCAAAAACTGTTTAAGAAATTAGAATCTTTAGGAAGTGCTCAAGGAAACCTTCGTACATGGGAGGCCATGCATCTAGGTTATGATAGATATCATATGGCCACAGAATTATCCTTGGTTGACCCAATAGACCCCAAAGAAAGACGAGAAGTTTACTATCATATTCTTTCCAATGGCGAGTCTTCTCTTGACATATCATTATCTCCATTGTCTCTAATTGAAAATTATACTTCAAACAAACACCAAGATTATATAGATAGTGCTCGTAAAGATACTCAGCAAGTGGATGAGCACAACCCTATCTTATGATGACACGAGGTTGTATGTCATTAGACATCTTGTATAATAGTGACAAAACACCCTTCCAACGTTGGGTTCGCTTCACCCTAGATGATTCACCAAATATAACTACTAAATGATGACCACTGTTCTATTCCCTTGTTACCCCCGCTCGACCCAGCTACACTCTTATTACCTGAAAAGAAATTGTGAAGCAAAAGGGTGAGCACAACTAACCCAGTAAAGAATATCATGACTAAAAATAATTAAATTATCAATAGCCTTCATCAGTAATAAATCAGAGATTTAGAACATATGGTAGATGATAAAACTTCTCAACCATAGTTGCAGCGGAACGAGCAATTCATTAGAAGAGTCAAATAGATTATAAAGTCTATTATCTTCTCCATGTTAAAAGTCCACCAACAATGTTTTATCCCTGTAACATCAATCAACAATTCCTGTCCACAATCACGTGTATAACTCATAATCGTAATTGTAGTTCTAAATTCCTTTTCTCATCCAGGACAAAGATAATTTTCATCACCTGAAATATCAAACATCATGGTTATACCAAATCACAGTTCATGTTCATAATCATACTAATAAATTCATCTTTGCACTACGGCCCAAAGATATTCATCAACAAGTTATCTTTACACTACATGCCAAAAATATTCAACAACAGGTCATCTTTGCATTACGAGCCAAAGATATTCATCAACAACTCATCTTTGCACTACAGGCCAAAGATATTCAACAACAAGTCATCTTTGCATTACGAGCCAAAGATATTCATCAATAATTTATCTTTGCACTACGGGCCAAAGATATTCATCAATAATTCATCTTTGCACTACAGGCCAAAGATATTCCTCAACAGTTCATATTTGCACTACAGGCCAAATATATTCATATCTCAAAGAAATATATAATCATTTTAGAACTTATATAAACAATAATTATAACCATGTTGATCAATTCACCTTGACACTTAAGCTAAAGATATTCAATTATAAATTCAATGATCATGATCATACCAGTCACAATTCAACTTTTCCACTACTGGCGAAAGAGAATTCTAGTCATGATCATACCAATAATCTACCCATATTTACACTCAAGTGAAAGAGAATATCATCATTAGGGTTATAAAAATGTTATATATGATAATAAAAATAATGTAATCAATATATAGTTTTAATCTCCAGAGTAATATTCATAAATCAACTATAATTTGGTTAGAAAAAGAAACCAATTTTTATCGTGAATAGTACCCGTGAATAGTAACTCGTGAATAGTAACTCATGAATAGTAAACCCGACACAAAAAGGTAGAAATTCTACAATAAAATACATACCAATATTTTGGTATAATGATATTGAAAGAATAATATTTCTTAAGCTTATAAACAATTTATTTTAATTGTTTACACTTTACTATATAATGCATTTAATCATCCTAAAATGCCAAACTCATAAGATTTCATTACCAATAACCAAAACCCTCATCAAAAATCTGCATATACCTCATATAGGATTCTCAAGCCATAAAATCCTATTTTTCAATTTTCTTACTTCACATAACATATTTAATTCATTTACTCATAACTAGTCTATTTTCATGAAAAATACCAAATTAATTTCAAAAATATTTCTTTTCTGGGATTTAGCAGAATATAGTCCCATATTGAACATATATTTTTCTCAGAATTTTTAAAACTCATTTACTATTTAACATATGGCTAAAACAGCCGAATATTTAGACATTTATCATAAATTATAATTTTATCCAAAAATTTCGAAATTCACAGAGCACACTGATATTATATAGATATACTTTCAATAAAAATTTCATCAATTTTGGAGTTAACCACAAGGAGTTATAAGCGGTTACTTTTAAAATAGTCTTTTCCCGTAAAATGCATAACTCTTAATCCATACATACAAAAATTACCATTTTTGGACACAATCAATAAACTCATCAAAATATCATTTCAAATTTTTTCAGAATTTTCTGAAGGTCAGAAGAATTACGAACTGAAAAATATAATAACTCTTAAAATCCCTTACTATCCCTTACCTCAAAAGAGCAGCACTTCTGACTGGATATCGGATATGACGCTGAAGGAAACTTGCACTGAAGAATAACAACTCACCAAGTATCTAAATACTCACAAAATACACTCGATAATATAGAGAGTAAAAGAGAGAAAACTTATGAATTCTGGTGTGATTTTTAATTCTAACTTAGCCCTCTATTTATAGGAAAATGTTAGCACGCCGAAGCAGACTTAACCTGCAGCCTGATGACTTTACCTGCTACTATTCCCACCCACCACATTTGAATAAAAATCTCAGCACATTTCTTAACCAAGAGTGGGGACCACCAATTCTAGAATTTTCCACCAAAATGATTAACTCCGTAAATTCAACAATTTCTGAACCAGTCATCTAGTAAAATTCATAACAAATCATACGTCATTTTTAACGGTTCAAAATTTATGGACATATACTCAACTTATATATGTATAACATATCCAAATATTACCACGATCCAACGGTCGGATTAAAAATTATAACCCTAGCAAAATATCTTAAAAACCCTAATTTGATTTTCAATACCTCCGTTCCGACAAAAATACAGATAAAACACTTCAACATTAACTCCTTCATTTTTAACCACAAAAATATATCCCTAATTTATATCCACATAAAATAAATATTTTCTTATCATATGAATCAATAATTAATTATTCACAAATAATATTACAGAATCACATTTATGACAACCAGGCCGTTCCCAAGAAAGAGGGGGCTTTCCAATAAGAATTTCTCCTTACTGGCGCGCAATTAGGTGACCAAACCTCTCCTTAGACAGAACTTTCTAGACATTGCCAATAATGTTATCTAATAATATTATTCAAATAATATGAATTATTGATCTGATAATGGGAAATAATGTGCAGTGACAATTATTGAACAACAATAATATAAAATTTCAACGTAGCAATTATTGAATCAATAAAATAAAATATTGAACAATAATTACTGTAAAAATTATTGAGTAGTGTCTTCTTACGTAAGAATCAATAATTTCAAAAATACTATGCAATACCGTGTGCTATTGTGCAATAACGTGTATTACTGTATTTTAACCACCGGGTATTCCAACAGTGTTAACGGTAACAACTACGCCGTTATTTGTAAAAACTCAAATTTGTCGTTTTCTTCATCCGACAGTTATTCTGTTATGGGGCCCACAAATGGCTGCGCCGTCGTACGAATATTTTCCGACAGAAAGAATATTCCACGACCAAACGAATATTTCTCGACAACAATGAATATTTTATTACCACTTGTGTATTTTAAAAAAAAATCATATATCACCCTTAACTTTAACATTTATCAATTTAACCATTTAATGAATAGTAATTATAAGAAAAATTGAATACTTTTATTTCATAAAATTCGGGGTCTTACAAACATAATCCTGATCAATTAACTCCAATGAATCCACAACTGTTGAGTACACAAAAAAGAAAATAACAAGGAATACTTTAGATACACATATGACTGACATAATACACAAAAAATTATTGTGGAAGACTAAAAGATGTTGAGGTACCTTTCGACTGAACATTTACTGTAAGACCCCAAATTATTAATAAATGAAATTTAATTTCTTCTATTTATTATTCTGAAATAGTAAGGGTTGATTTGATTAATGTGGTTAGTTATGGGTAAAATGCGCAAATATTTTAAATAAGCAAGTGGTTATAAAATATTCATTGTTGTCGGGGAATATTCGCTTGGTCGTGGAATATTCTTACTGTCGGAGAATATTCGTACGACGGCGCAGTCTTTTGTGGGCCCCATAACGGAAAGCGATTGGATGAAGAAAACGACAAAAATAAGTTATTTATAAATAACGGCGTAGTTGTTACCGTTAATACTGTTGGAATACCCGGTGGTTAAAGCACGATAATACGCGTTAATGTACAGTAGCACACGGTATTGCACCAATTATTGATTCTTACGTAAGAAGGCACTACTCAATAATGGTTACAGTAATTACTGTTCAATATTTTATTTTATTGATTAAATAATTGATACGTTGATATTTTATAATTGTCACTACACAATATTTTCTATTATCGGAGCAATAATTCATATTTTCTGAATAATATTATTAGATAACATTATTGGTAATGTCTAGAAAGTTCTGTCTAAGGAGAGGTTTGGTCATCTAATTGCGCGCCAGTAAGGAGAAATCCTTATTGGAAAGCCCCCTCTTTCCTGGGAACGGCCTGGTTGCCAATACTGTGATTCTGTAATATTATTTGTGTATAATTAATTATTAATTTATATGATGAGGAAAATATTGATTTTATGTGGATATAGATGGAGAAAATTTTTAATGTGACAATTGTTGAAAATTAATATTTTATCTTTTTCTGATAAAATAATTCATTTAAATATATTATTTTAATAATATATTGATGGTGATATTTTTACAATGAATGTGGGATATATGAGTATATGAGGAGAAAGGGTATTTTTGTGGCATTAAATGATTAACACATATTTTGTGTGTTGATGGACACAATTCTTGACCGAAAATTTATTATTGACTGTAAAATCACCCGTTTGTGGATTTCGGTCAATTTCTGTTTAGAATTTGGGAAAACTTTCTTCTGCAAAGTTGTAGAAAATTGAAATTCCTATAAAAACTCGCGATATTCGAATTTTCTGATAAAATGGCTATTTATTATGAATTATTGAAGTTCTGAAGTTCCGAAATAATTGATTTTTGGAAGTTTTATTTATTATTTTGAAGAAAAATATTTTTTTGGCATTTAAGTGGGCTAACATGTGATATAAACGGGTTGAGATCAGATGTCTAGAGGTGGGCTAAGGAAAATTTGATAAATATATTAATATTATATTAAATTTTCTGCTTTGGTGTTCTAAGCATTTTCCTATAAATAGGGTGCTTAGGTTAGAATTGAAAATCACATCAGAAATACAAGTTTCTCTCTATTTCTCTCTCTATATCGAGCGTATTCTTGTGAGTATTTGATACTTTGAGTGTTGCTATACGGTGCAAGTTTCCTTCAGCACTATATCTAGTATTCCAGTCAGAAGTACCGTCTTTCCGAGGTAAGGGATTTTATTTCTTCTTAAATGATATTATTTTCTTCAACATCATTATGCCGAAGTATTGATCTGAACTTTTTATCAAATTTGGAACTTTTCATGTCGGGGTTACTATTCACGAGTTACTATTCACGAGTTACTATTCACCGAAAAATAAAATTTTTTTTCTTTTCGTCCAAAATATCTATTCTGGATACTAGCTTTGATTGTATCTATGTTTTGATCATTCTTGAATTTTACTCCACTATGATTATTTATGAGGTATTTTTGGACATGAAATAGCTGAAATACGAATCCTTAATATTTATTATTTTGTTTCACTGGATTCGTTTCTTTTAAAATAATTTTCATCATCTTCAGTCCTAAATGATGATATAATTGAATATCTTTGGCCTGTAGTGTAAAGATTAATGATTTCTGATGAATATCTTTGGCCCGTAGTGCAAAAATGAACATGTGTTTAGATGAACATGACCAACTGGTGAATATCTTTGGCCTGTAGTGCGAAGATGAATATTGATTGATGTTACAGGGATAAAATGCTGATGATGGACTTTTAAATTCATAGATAATAGTAGATTTCATTCTCTACGTAACTCTTCTATGAATTATTATTTTCCGCTGCGAATATTGATTTAAAACTTGTTGTCTATTGTAGTCTATTATATTTTTTCCATGTTGAAGACTAACGATAATTTGTTCTATGTTATCTTAGTCATAATGTTCTTTACTGGGCTAGTTGAGCTCACCCTTTTCCTTTTTGTTCCAATTTTCTCAGGAGGCGAGAATGTAGCGAGTACTAGTCGGGATATGGAATGATAGTTCTAGAAGTTATTTTAGTAGTCCTCACCATTTTTGTGAAATAATGTATCAATGATTGTAATGATGACTTATTTGAGTGTGGATATTGTCTAGATGACAATATTTGTATTTAAACTCACAGTTCTTATGTTGTAATAGTAAAGATGTAGTTATTTCTGTACCATGTTATTGACGACTCAGAATGGGTTTTGTATACCTGTTTTGGGGGCGTCACAGTTGGTATCAGAGCTTAGGGATATGATCTCTGGCGGAGATCGGGGAATAGAACTAGGAGGGGAAAGACGAGTAAATCCTTCGCCAGTGTGTCCTACCTAAGCTTATTTGTTGGTCGGTCATAATATAGGGATATTATGTGATATGTTAATTTGTTAAATTAACCTTTGTTTTATGGCAGTATTTGAGAATGTCGACTGAGAATGTTAACAGTGGAGTAAATGAGACGGTGGAGATGCCTATACTCACCAACGAGGAGAACGTGCAACAGGCTGGCAATGTTCCTCCTGTGAACAACACCACTGAGCAGACGGTGAATGATGAGATGTTTAGAAGCTTTTTGCGCTTCATGTAAAACCAGACGAAGGAGATTCCTGTTCAAAATATAGGAAGAAATAATGGCAACGCACAGCTGGTCACAGCCAAGCAGTTCAAAGAGTTGGGACCACCAGAATTCTGGGAAAAGTCGGATCCGATTAAGGCGGAGACATGGGTCAAGCAAATTACCAAGATATTTGATGTCTTGGGATGCACGGAGGAACAGAAGGTTCCATTCGCCACCTTTATGTTCCGTGGCGAGGCAGACTACTGGTGGGAATCTGTGAAGCGTACCCATCCAGCCGCACTCAGTATGTCTTGGGAGACATTTCAGAAACTATTCAATGACTGAAAGTATTCGTCATATGAAGGAGGTAGAGTTTATTAGACTGGAGCAGAATAACATGACGGTGTCCCAGGTTTGCACCTCATTTGGTGGAGAATGAGGAACGTATGACGCGGATGTTTCTGAGAGGTTTGAAACCCGGCATACGTCAATATCTCATTTCTCATAAATTTTCTCTCTATTCAGATGTTGTCAACAGGGCTCAATTATTAGAGCGAGATAACGAGTACGGTCAACTGAGGGACCACAACCAGGATCATACCGGTGACAACAGTCATCAGAGCAATGATAACCAGCGGAGAAAGAAAAATACAGACAAGAACGGCAACCACTCTGGTGGTAATCGTGGCCATGAAAATAGAAGAAGCGAGTCGGGAGGAGATTTTAAAAAGAGGAGATTTAACAATGATAATACGAAGACGTCAGCACCAGCAGCAACTGGTTCCAAGGGAGGAGAACGACCACCGGTCATATGCTATAAATGTGGAAAATAGGGACATATCAGCCCAAACTGTCCACAACAGTTCAAGGTATGATATAATTGTGGAAAGGAAGGACATATCGCTTGAGATTGTACGGTAGCGAAACCAAGTTCAGCGGAAACGGTGACTCAAAAGGCTGCCCCAGAAAAGTCAAAGTCAACGGTTCTTGGAAGAGCGTTTGTCGTGACTGGTCAACATGCGAGGAACCCAAACGAGGTGATCACGGGTAAGCTAATCATAAATTCATGTGAAGTTTATACCTTACTAGATACCGGTGCTACCCATTCATTTATTTCTCCTACTTGTGCTCAACGTTTAAACTTGACTTCGGAGAAATTAGACTTTGATTTATCTGTGGAGACTCCGTTAGGGGAAACTTTCATCACATTCACTGTTTATAAATCTTGTTTGATCCAAGTTAACACCATCACCTTACCTGTTGACCTTATCTCTTTAAAGATACTTGCATTTGACGTGATTTTAGGAATTGATTGGTTAACTACTCATCATGCCAAAATTGATTGTTTTCGTAAGGTGGTTAGTTTTCATATTCCTAATCAACCTGTTGTGCGAATTCAAGCAACTAAGCCATTAAAATCAATCACTGTTATATCAAGCCATAAATCCATTCGTTTATTAAAAAATGAATGTCAAGCTTTCTTAGCCCATGTTATGGATTTGAATAAAGACATGTCAAATTTGAATAATATTCCTGTTGTTAGTAACTTTCCTGACGTATTTCCTGAAGAACTTCCCGGTCTACCCCCAGAACGTGAAGTTGAATTCTTTATTGATCTTGAACCTGGTACAAAGCCCATTTCTAAAACCCGTATCGAATGGCTCCTATTGAACTTCGGGAGTTAAAAGTCCAACTACAAGAGTTGTTGGACATCGGCTTCATTCGTCCTAGTACATCTCCTTGGGGTGCTCCTGTTTTATTTGTAAAGAAAAAAGACGGGAGTATGCGACTTTGTATCGATTACTGGGAATTAAACCATGTCACCATCAAGAATAGGTATCCGCTACCTCATATTTATGACCTGTTTGACCAGTTACAAGGAGCACAATTCTTTTTAAAAATCGATCTTCGTTCTGGATATCATCAGCTGAAGGTTAAAACTGAGGATATTCCGAAGACTGTCTTTAGAACTCGGTACGGGCATTATGAATTCTTAGTCATGTCTTTTGGATTGACTAATGCTCCTGCAGCTTTCATGGATATGATGAACCGAGTATTCAAGGATTATTTGGATCAGTTCGTTGTTGTCTTTATTGATGACATCCTCATATATTCCAAAAGCCGTGAAGATCATGAGCACCATTTGAAGCTAGTACTCCAAAGGCTGCGTGAAAACAAGTTATATGCTAAGTTGAAGAAATGTGAGTTCTGGATTGAGGAAGTAGCATTCCTAGGGCACGTGGTGTCAAAACATGGAGTATCTGTGGACCCGGCGAAGATTGAAGCAATACAAAGCTGGGAGCAACCGAAGACGGTGACCGATGTATGTAGCTTTCTGGGCTTAGCTGGTTATTATCGGAGATTCGTAGAAGGGTTTTCTCGAATCACTATCCCGTTAACTCATCTGACTCGGAAGGATATCAAATTCGTATGGAGCGAAGAATGCAAGAAAAGTTTCCAAGAGCTTAAGAGGAGACTCATTTTGGCACCTGTTCTGACAATACCATCTGGTTATGATGGATTTGTTATCTACAGCGATGCTTCAGGCAAAGGGTTAGGATGTGTTCTCATGCAACGTGGGAAAGTCATAGCCTATGCCTCGCGACAACTTAAAGAATATGAGAAGAATTATCCTACTCATGATCTAGAGTTGGCAGCAGTCGTTTTCGCGCTAAAGATCTGGAGGCACTATCTATATGGGGAGAAAGTGGAGATATATTCAGACCATAAAAGTCTCAAATATTTCTTCACTCAAAAAGAACTCAACATGCGACAACGACGTTGGCTCGAGCTGTTGAAAGATTACGACCACACTATTCAATACCATCCTGGAAAAGCAAACGTGGTAGCTGACGCGTTGAGTAGAAGATCATATGCAGGAACGAGTGCGATGATGTCAAGTATACGCGTAGAACCAACTTTAATCGATAAAGTTAAAGTTGCTCAAGCTACAGACCCGGAGCTGATGCGTATGAAGAAGAAAGTGCAAGAAGGTGCTATTCTAGAAGTAAGAATCGATGAAGATGGAATACTTCGAGTCCACTCCAGACTTTGTGTTCCTAACGATTCTGATTTGAAGTACAAGATCATGATGGAGGCACACAATACACCATTTGCAATCCATTCTGGAAGTACTAAAATGTATCGTGATCTTCGACATACATTTTGGTGGAACAATATGAAGAGAGAGATTGCAAAGTTTATCTCGAGGTGTTTAACTTGTCAACGTGTAAAGGCGGAGCATCAAGTACCAAAGGGTCCATTGCAACCACTTGAGATTCTGAAATGAAAGTGGGAACACATTACCATGGATTTCGTTACGGGCCTTCCCACAGTTTCTCAAGGCATAAATGCTATTTGGGTTATAGTTGATAGATTAACCAAGTCTGCTCATTTCTTGCCGATACGGGAGACTTATTCCCTTGAACGTCTTGCTAGTATGTACGTGAATGAGATTGTAAGGTTGCATGGCATGCCAGTATCCATAGTTTTGGATCGTGACCCAAGATTCACTTCAAGATTTTGGGTTAGCTTGCAAAAAGCTATGGGCACGGATTTACGGTTCAGTTCGGCATACCATCCTCAAACAGACGGGCAATCAGAGAGGACTATTCAAACTCTTGAAGATCTATTAAGACTTTGTGTCCTAGATTTCAAAGGAAGTTGAAATAAGTACCTACCATTGGTGGAATTCTCCTACAACAGTTATCAGGCAAGTACAGGTGTGGCTCCCTTTGAAGCATTGTATGGACGAAAGTGTCGCTCTCCAGTATGTTGGGATGAGGTGGGAGAAGCAATGTTGTTGGGACCAAAGTTGGTACGAATGACTACAGAGAAGATCCAAACGATTCGACAACGTATACAAATGGCACAGGATCGACAAAAGAGTTATATGGATCTTCATCGAAAGGATGTGGAATTTGACATTGGGGATCATGTATTATTACGTGTAGCTCCATGGAAAGGAGTTACAAGATTTAGGAAGAGAGGAAAGCTCAATCCACGATTTATTGGTCCATTTCAGATTCTTGACCGAGTAGGAAATGTGGCCTATAGACTCGCGTTACCTCCAAGTATGTCTCGTGTTCATAATGTTTTTCATATATCTGTGCTTCGTAAATATGTGAAAGACCCGAACCACGTTATTGAGTTAGAACCGGACGAGATAGCCGAAGACTTAACGTACGAGGAGGTACCTGTCAAGATCTTGGATAGGAAGGAGTATGTCCTACGCACGAAGGTCATACCACAAGTTAAAGTTTTGTGGAGAAACCATGCTATTGAGGAAATGACCTGGGAGTTGGAAACGGAAATGAAAGCGAGGTATCCTCATCTTTTCGAAACACCAGGTACGTATGTCAATTTCGAGGACGAAATTTCATAAGGAGGGGAGGTTGTAAGACCCCAAATTATTAATAAATGAAATTTAATTTCCTCTATTTATTATTCTGAAATAGTAAGGGTTGAGTTGATTAATGTGGTTAGTTATGGGAAAAATGCGCAAATATTTTAAATAAGCAAGTGGTTATAAAATATTCATTGTTGTCGGAGAATATTCGCTTGGTCATGGAATATTCTTACTGTCGGAGAATATTCGTACGACGGCGCAGTCTTTTGTGGGCCCCATAACGGAAAGCGATTGGATGAAGAAAACGACAAAAATAAGTTGTTTATAAATAACGGCGTAGTTGTTACCGTTAATACTGTTGGAATACCCGGTGGTTAAAGCACGGTAATACGTGTTGTTGCACAGTAGCACACGGTATTGCACCAATTATTGATTCTTACGTAAGAAGGCACTACTCAATAATGGTTACAGTAATTACTGTTCAATATTTTATTTTATTGATTAAATTATTGATACGTTGATATTTTATAATTGTCACTACACAGTATTTTCTATTATCGGAGCAATAATTCATATTATCTGTGACGCCCTCAAAATAGGTATACAACACCCATTCTGAGTCGCCAAATACATGGTACAGAAATCAAACTACAACTTTAATAATACAATTGTCGTGCAAAATACGACAACACATACTGTGAGTTTAAATACAAATATTATCTTCTGGACAATATCCACACTCAAATAAATCCTCATTACAATTATTCAAACACTATTTTACAAAAATAGTGAGGACTGCTAAAACATCTTTCTAGAACCATCACTCTATACCCCGACTAGATCCTGCTATGTTCTCACCTCCTGAGAAGAAAAATGGAACAAAAAGGAAAATGGTGAGCTCAACTAGCCCAGTAAAGAATATTATGACTAAGATAATATACAACAAATTATCGTTAGTCCTCAACAGGGAAAAATCTGATAGAATATAATCGACAACAAGTTTTAGATCAACAACTGCAGCGAAAACAGCAAACCATTAGAAGAGTCAAGTAGAGAAAGAATTCTACTATCTTCTAAGATTTAAAAGTCCATCATCAATATTTTATCCCTGTAACATCAATTAATAATCATCTTTATCCAAATATTCATCTTTGCACTACAGGCCAAAGATATTCATTTGTATCACCTGTCAGTCATGTTCATCTCAACACCTGTTCATCTTTGCACTACAGGCCAAAGATATTCATTAAGTAATCATACATCTTTGCACTACAGGCCAAAGATATTCAGTAATATCATCATTTAGGACTGAGGATGATGAAAAATATCTTAAAGAGAACGAATCCAGTGAGACAGAAGGACAAATATTAGGGATTCGTATAACAGTTTATCCAAGATCAATAATACTTCATAATAATCAATTGTGAAGCAGAATTCAAAAAAAAGATCAAAACATGGATACAATCAAAGATAGTAACCATGATAGACATCTTGGACACAAAGAAAAAATTTTTATTTTTCGGTGAATAGTGCCGTATTCTTGAATAGTACCGTATACGTGAATAGTACCGTATACGTGAATAGTAATCCCGACACAAAAAGTTTTAAATTTGATAAAAACTCATATCAATATTTCAGCATAATGATATTGAAGAAAATAATATCATTTAAGAAGAAAATAATATCCCTTACCTCAAAATATCAGTACTTCTGGTCGGAATACCGGTATAAGGCTGAAAGAAACTTGCTCTGATGAATAGAAACTCTCAAAGTATCTAAATACTCACAAAATACACTCAATAATCTAGAGAGAGAAAGAGAGAAAACTTGTTTCTGGTGTGATTTTCAATTCTAACTTAGCCCTCTATTTATAGGAAAATTTTAGTAGGCTTGACCTGCAACCTGATGGCTTTACCTGCTACTATTCCCACCCACCACATTTGAAATATAATTCAGCACATTTGTTCACCAACCACAAGTGGGGCTCACCAATTCTAGAATTTTCCATCAAAATGATAAACTCCGAAAATTCAACAATTTCTGAACCAGTCATCTTGTAAAATTCATAATAAATCATACGTTAATTTTTAACGGTTCAAAATTTGTGGGCATATACTCAACTTATATATGTATATCATATCCAAAAATTACCACGATCCAACGGTCGACTTAAAAATTATAACACCCGCAATATTTCTCAAAAACTCTGATTTTTAATACCTCCATTCCGACAAAAATACGGATAAAAATCTCAACAGTAACTCCTTCATTTTTAACCACAAAAATATATCCCTCATTTATATCCACATAAAATAAATATTTCCTTATCATATGAATCAATAATTAATTATTCACAAATAATATTACAGAATCACATTTATGACAACCAGGCCATTCCCAGGAAAGAGGGAGCTTTCCAATAAGGATTTCTCCTTACTGGCGCGCAATTAGATGACCAAACCTCTCCTTAGACAGAACTTTCTAGACATTGTCAATAATGTTATCTAATAATATTATTCAAATAATATGAATTATTGATCTGATAATGGAAAATACTGTGCAGCAACAATTATTGAAACAACAATAATATAAAATATTAACACAGCAATTATTGAATCAATAAAATAAAATATTGAATAATAACTACTGTAACAATTATTGAGTAGTGCCTTCTTACGTAAGAATCAATAATTGGTGCAATACCGTGTGCTACTGTATTTTAACCACCGGGTAATTCCAACAGTATTAACGGTAACAACTACGCCGTTATTTATAAACAACTTATACTTGTCGTTTTCTTCATCCAATCGCTTTCCGTTATGGGGCCCACACAAGGCTGCGCCGTCGTACGAATATTCCCCGACAGCAAGAATATTCCACGACCAAACGAATATTCCCCGACAAAATGAATATTTTATAACCACTTGCTTATTTTACAAAATTTGTAAATTTCACCCATAACCAAAGTATTATAACAAATTAACCCCTTATTATTCACAATAATATTTAGAGAAAATTTGATTTTATTCATTAATAAGTTAGGGTCTTACATTATCTGAATAATATTATTAGATAACATTATTGGTAATGTCTAGAAAGTTCTGTCTAAGGAGAGGTTTGGTCATCTAATTGCGCGCCAGTAAGGAAAAATCCTTATTGGAAAGCCCCCTCTTTCCTAGGAACGGCCTGGTTGCCAATACTGTGATTCTGTAATATTATTTGTGTATAATTAATTATTAATTTATATGATGAGGAAAATATTGATTTTATGTGAATATAGCTGGAGAAAATTTTTAATGTGACAATTGTTGAAAATTAATATTTTATCTTTTTCTGATAAAATAATTCATTTAAATATATTATTTTAATAATATATTGATGGTGATATTTTTACAATGAATGTGGAATATATGAGTATATGAGGAGGAAGAGTATTTTTGTGGCATTAAATGATTAACACATGTTTTGTGTGTTGGTGGACACAATTCTTGACCGAAAATTTATTATTGACTGTAAAATCGCCCGTTTGTGGATTTCGGTCAATTTTTGTTTAGAATTTGGAAAAACTTTCTTCTGCAAAGTTGTAGAGAATTGAAATTCCTATAAAAACTCGCAAGATTCGAATTTTCTGATAAAAGGGTTATTTATTATGAATTATTGAAGTTCTGAAGTTCCGAAATAATTGATTTTTGGAAGTTTTATTTATTATTTTGAAGAAAAACGTTTTTTTGGTATTTAAGTGGGCTAACATGCGATATAAATGGGCTGAGATCAGATGTCTAGAGGTGGGCTAAGGAAAATTTGATAAATATATTAATATTATATTAAATTTTCTGCTTTGGTGTTCTAAGCATTTTTCTATAAATAGAGTGCTTAGGTTAGAATTGAAAATCACATCAGAAACACAAGTTTCTCTCTATTTCTCTCTCTATATCGAGCATATTCTTGTGAGTATTTGATACTTTGAGTGTTGCTATACGGTACAAGTTTCCTTCAGCACTATATCTAGTATTCCAATCAGAAGTACCGTCTTTCCGAGGTAAGGGATGTTATCTCTTCTTAAATGGTATTATTTTCTTCAATATCATTATACCGAAGTATTGATCTGAACTTTTTATCAAATTTGAAACTTTTCATGTCGGGGTTATTATTCATGAGTTACTATTTACGAGTTACTATTCACCGAAAAATGAAATTTTCTTCTTTTCGTCCAAAATATCTATTCTGGATACTAGCTTTGATTGTAACCATGTTTTGATCATTCTTGAATTTTACTCCACTATGATTATTTATGAGGTATTTTGGACATAGAATAGCTGAAATACGAATCTTTAATATTTATTATTTTGTTTCACTGGATTCGTTTCCTTTAAAATAATTTTCATCATCCTCAGTCCTAAATGATGATATAATTGAATATCTTTGGCCTGTAGTGCAAAGATTAATGATTTCTGATGAATATCTTTGGCCCGTAGTGCAAAGATGAACAGGTGTTTAGATGAACATGACCAACTGGTGAATATCTTTGGCCTGTAGTGCGAAGATGAATATTGATTGATGTTACAGGGATAAAATACTGATGATGGACTTTTAAATTCATAGATAATAGTAGATTTCATTCTCTACGTAACTCTTCTATGAATTATTATTTTCCGCTGCGAATATTGATTTAAAACTTGTTGTCTATTGTATTCTATTATATTTTTTTCCCTGTTGAAGACTAACGATAATTTGTTCTATGTTATCTTAGTCATAATGTTCTTTACTGGGCTAGTTGAGCTCACCCTTTTCCTTTTTGTTCCATTTTTCTCAGGAGACGAGAATGTAGCGAGTACTAGTCGGGGTATGGAACGATGGTTCTAGAAGTTATTTTAGTAGTCCTCACCATTTTTATGAAATAATGTATCAATGATTGTAATGAGGACTTATTTGAGTGTGGATATTGTCTAGATGACAATATTTGTATTTAAACTCACAGTTCTTATGTTGTAATAGTAAAGATGTAGTTGTTTCTGTACCATGTTATTGACGACTCAGAATGGGTGTTGTATACCTGTTTTGGGGGCGTCACAGTTGGTATCAGAGCTTAGGGATATGATCTCTGGCGGAGATCGGGGAATAGAACTAGGAGGGGAGAGACGAGTAAATCCTTCGCCAGTGTGTCCTACCTAAGCTTATTTGTTGGTCGGTCATAATATAGGGATATTATGTGATATGTTAATTTGTTAAATTAACCTTTGTTTTATGGCAGCATTTGAGACTGTCGACTGAGAATGTTAACAGTGGAGTAAATGAGACGGTGGAGATACCTATACTCACCAACGAGGAGAACGTGCAACAGGCTGGCAATGTTCCTCCTGTGAACAACACCACTGAGCAGACGGTGAACGATGAGATGTTTAGAAGCTTTTTGCGATTCATGCAAAACCAGACGAAGGAGATTCCTGTTCAAAATATAGGAAGAAACAATGGCAACGCACAGCTGGTCACAGCCAAGCAGTTCAAAGAGTTGGGACCACCAGAATTCTGGGGAAAGCCGGATCCGATTAAGGCGGAGACATGGGTCAAGCAAATTACCAAGATATTTGATGTCTTGGGATGCACGGAGGAACAGAAGGTTCCATTCTCCACCTTTATGTTCCGTGGCGAGGCAGACTACTGGTGGGAATCTGTGAAGCGTACCCATCCAGCCGCACTCAGCATGTCTTGGGAGACATTTCAGAAACTATTCAATGACAAGTACTTTCCTGAAAGTATTCGTCATATGAAGGAGGTAGAGTTTATTAGACTGGAGCAGAATAACATGACGGTGTCCCAGTACGAGGCGAAGTTTGCAGAGTTGTCCAGGTTTGCACCTCATTTGGTGGAGAATGAGGAACGTATGACGCGGATGTTTCTGAGAGGTTTGAAACCCGGCATACGTCAATATCTCATTTCTCATAAATTTTCTCTCTATTCAGATGTTGTCAACAGGGCTCAATTATTAGAGCGAGATAACGAGTACGGTCAACTGAGGGACCACAACCAGGATCATACCGGTGACAACAGTCATCAGAGCAATGATAACCAGCGGAGAAAGAAAATTACAGACAAGAACGGCAACCACTCTGGTGGTAATCGTGGCCATGAAAATAGAAGAAGCGAGTCGGGAGGAGATTTTAAAAAGAGGAGATTCAACAATGATAATACGAAGACGTCAGCACCAGCAGCAACTGGTTCCAAGGGAGGAGAACGACCACCGGTCATATGCTATAAATGTGGAAAATAGGGGCATATCAGCCCAAACTGTCCACAACAGTTCAAGGTATGCTATAATTGTGGAAAGGAAGGACATATCGCTCGAGATTGTACGGTAGCGAAACCAAGTTCAGCGGAGACGGTGACTCAAAAGGCTGCCCCAGAAAAGTCAAAGTCAACGGTTCCTGGAAGAGCGTTTGTCGTGACTGGTCAACATACGAGGAACCCAAACGAGGTGATCACGGGTAAACTAATCATAAATTCATGTGAAGTTTATACCTTACTAGATATTGGTGCTACCCATTCATTTATTTCTCCTGCTTGTGCTCAACGTTTAAACGTGCTACCTGGATTACGTTGCAACAATTTTTGACACAAATCTATGCAGTCAGAACTCAAATCCTTTATATCTGAAGGAAAACGTAATTCAGTTGACCTCACTATGTTCTGGAGCAACTACATGAAACATGAGAAAAGAAATCCAGGAAAAGTGAACAATACATAAAAAGTAGCAAAAACAACCTACGCTATAGAGTCATACATAGACTAGAAATAGTAAATATCACATGTTAAATATAATAGAAAACCAGGCATTATATACAACTACTTTGGAAGTTATATAGTAAATAGAGTAAACCTGTATTTGATTGTTTCCTGTGAATGGGGTCCTTCCAGTTACAAGTTGAAATAGAATGGCACCAACACTCCAGAGATCTGCCTGCGTTTATAATTCAAGGTTATTGGGGATTATAAGATAAGCAATAAGAAATGGAGGAGTGCTTGCTTATTTGAAAGCAACTGTCACCTTTGCATCATACTTCTGCAGTTGCATTATTTCTGGAGCCATGTAGAGCGGTGAACCACATAATGTATCAGCAAGGTTTATAGATTGTAAGGATCTATTAAAGAAAGTTAAGTTTAATCATTAAAGTTCAAGCCGTATGGTAATTAGCCTACTTGCCAAGAGAAGAAGGAAGAGAGAGAGAACAAAATGAGAAAAATAAAAGAAATCAGGCTTTAAAACATAAATTATGTGACGCCCCCAAAATTAGATATACATCACCCATCTTGGGTCGCCAGATATATGGTACAGAATTCAAATACAACTTACTAATACAACTGTCATGTACAATACGACAAAACATAACTGTGAGTTTGAATACAAATATTGTCTACTAGAGAGTATCCATACTCAAAAGGAGTTCTCATTACAATTATTACCACACTATTTCACAGAATAGTGAGGACTACTAATGCTATCCTCTGGACCATCACTCCGTTTTCCGACTCGTCCCAGCTATATTCTCATTTCCTGAAGAGAACAGTGAAAGAAAGGGTGAGCTCAACTAGCCTAGTAAGAAATATTATGACTAAGATAATGCAGAATAAATTATCATTAGTCTCCAACAATGTTAAACTGATAAAATATAATAGACATCAAGTTTAACTGCAGCGGAACAAGCAATCCATTAAAAGAGTTAAGTAGAGAATAAAATCTACTATCTTTTATGATTTAAAAGGTTTTTCAACACTGTTATCGCTGGGACTCAGCTTAATAAAATAATCCACATCATTGAATCACCCCTGCACTACGACCAAGGATATTATTTAGTATCACGACCATAATTATCCATGCACTACGGGCCAAGAATATTTGGGTACTCATTAATGGTCATGATCATGCCAACAACTGTCCATCAATGCACTACGGGCCAATGAGGACTTTTACCACATCATTTGTAACATTACGGTCATGATTATACCGAATAATCCCTGGTCATAATCATACCAAGTCCATCTATGTACTATAGGCCACAGATGACTTTCAACATTTTATAAACATGAGGATGATGACAATGATATAAGAATTCAATAAAATAAGTTCAAGAATTAATTTATCCAAGAATTAACAACGTCCAAATTGTCAACATGATACTGCTTTGTGGAGTAAAATTCAAGAATTCTTAGAAGAATATTTTCATGAAAAGATACTGGATGAACCGCAATTATCAAGGATATTCCACTAATTTCATGGAGTATAAAAGTTAAAACTTAACCAACTGAATATAATAAAGAATGGAATAGCAAAAGAAATCACCCGGCATGCGATAGACCGCACAGACAGATTATTCCAACAGAATAATAAATAATAGAACCAGGTCCGGCGTAAACGCACAGACAGGATATTCCGACAGAAAAATAAATAATGAAACCAATGGAACCAGGTCCGGCGTAAACGCACAGACAGGATATTCCGACAGAATAATAAATAATGGAACCAGGTCCGGTGTAAAACACACAGACATGATGTTCCAACAGAATAATAACAAGACGAAACCAGGTCCGGTGTAAAACACACAGACATGATGTTCCAACAGAATAATAATAAAAATGAAACCAGGTCCGGTGTAAAACACACAGACATGATGTTCCAACAGAATAATAGAAGAATGTCACCAAGTATAGGGTAGACCGCGTATACAGGTTATTCTAACAGAATAATAAGAAATGGAATAACAACAGTTCTCTTCATGAATAAGAAAGAATAACACCCCTTACCGTAAAATAAACTGAGTATAAGAGTAGAGAAGTAGCAGAATACTTTTCTATAGTTTCTCTATAATTTTTCTCTCTCTAGAGTTTCAGTGAATTTGTAAGAAATAATGAATGAATGAGTTTCTATTTATAGGAGAATGGAAAGACACTGTGCTAGGAATGCAAATTATCGGATGACAATTTTGATAACTCAAGATGCAATTTTGTCAAACCTCCAACCAATAAAAATAAAGCAAAAATAATAATACATATAACCCACACAATTTGTCAATCAACCAACCAATATGAATAAAGCAACATCACTTCCCCCACCATTTTCCACTCACACACATCACTTTCACTCTTTCTTTTCTCCCACTATATACTCAATACATACATATACTTCCATACGTATACTCTTCCATTTCCAAAATTATTTTTTCAACACAAATGGGCCCCACATGTGGCCCCCACATGTGGGCCCCATATGTGGGCCCCACCTTTAAATAAAATTTTCTACTGATAATTTTAAAAAAATGGATAAATAGGGTCCATAAAATAAGCAAAATTTACAACAATTTCTATAGCAATAATTGAACAAAATTGAGTGACTTCTCACGTAAGCATCAATAATCAAAATCGTGTGCTACTGTGCAACTACGCGTATTACTGTACTTTTACTACCGAGTAGTTCAACAGTATCAACGGTAAAACTTCTGCCGTTATTTTCATAAAGTATTTTTGTAGTTTTCTCAATCCGACAATAATTCAGTTGTGAGGTCCACCAATGATTGTGCCGTCGTACGAATATTTCCCGACAAAAAGAATATTCCCCGACCAAACGAATATTTTATAACAACTTACATACTATGCAAAATTTATAAATATTACCCACAACTATAACATTATATCAATTTAACTCCATAATATTAAAAATTATATTTATAGAAAATTCATCTTTATTCAAAAAGTTGGGATTTTACAAATTAGGCCTGCAAAGAGCCTGCAAAGAGGGGAAAATGTGAACATGGGTATTGTTTCTTAGATTCTTAAAATTGAAATCTTGGGGAGAGATAAATGTCGTTGTAAATTGCAACTGCCCTATACTGTTAAGAATGCTAATCCCAATCAATGGTCCATAGTTTAAAAAAGTAAACTAGTATTTCAATGATTAACCAGAAAACAACAACTGCATTAGTTATATCTTTAGTTTATTAAGATAGAAAAAGAAGATTACTCAAACTTCCAGTTAAACCTTATCCTTTATTCACTACATCTTGTATTATGAAAAAATAACAAATAAAATACAAATTCGCCCAATTTAGAAAGTCATGACAATTGGCACTTAGAAAGCAAAGAATTTAGAATGATAGATAAGGTTAGTTTTAGACGTAACACCTTGAAGATCACTAAACCAAAGAATACCTGTATAAAGGACAGACAGGTAGGTAAAAGGAGGAAGTAGTTAAATAAAAATACTCTGCATGACACAATCACACACGCACAAAGTGAGAGAGGGAGGGAGAGTGCAAACAGGTTACATAATAAAGGCGCATAGACATATGCCTTCTTAGAAACTTCTACATTAAAATGCAAGAAGGTAGGAGAAATATTCAATGCTTATGTAATTATACCTTGCAAAACCAAAATCTGCTATCTTTAGAACTGAGTTGTCATCATGTGTGGACAGAAGGAGATTCTATTTCAAAAATAGGATACATCATAAATGTAATTTATTAATTTCAAATGCTCATATCAACCTATTCACATTACGATGATAATTTTACACACAAATCGTCTTTCATCAATAAAATTGCAGGCATTCCTAGAAGAAGTGTATCTCATTACGAAAAATTACAAACCACGGATATGTTCCCTGAATCAAAAAAGTGTCACCTTTATTCTAAGATGCGCTTCTAGTTTGCTTTCATATTTTTCTATTTACATCACGCAATAGAACAGATTTATCACAACCAGATTTCCAACAAAGTAAGACATGATTAAGAATGAAAGTTTTGAGCATCAAGATATGCAAGATGATAAACCAAGTTACTCAGAAAAGTTTAAGCTTTCACGACGCAGCCGCATGGTTATATACAAAATCAAAATTGTTGACAACCTAAACCACTTGCCTTGCATAATAAATTCAACAATTTTTCCATTTTAATTAATTATCAAAAGATTCGTAAGTTGTTTGAATAAATATCAATTTGCCACATAGCCAAATCTTAAAAATAGATATATTGAGATTTCTAAGTTGCATGTCTTGTAAGAAATCTGTATGCTTGGACTTTTTGAAGTCGATTCACAAAATCCTAAAAATCAAAATCAATACGAAATTATTTGGTTTTGTATAAACAACTATAACAACTTTAAACTAAATATTAAGCACTACTAATTATCATATGAACCTTAAACAAATTCATATCAATTTTGAATTCTAGGATTTCACAAATTGACTTGATGAAGTTGAATTTTATCTCAAATTTTGGCACAAATGGAGTATTAAGTTATTAACGAACCAAAATAACTAAATTAATTCAATTGGTGAAATGTAACACAAAGAAGATTAAAAAAACCTGCGGCTTCAGATCTCAATGTAAAAGATTATTGTCGCGAAGGATTTTAAGACCAGAAGTTGTCGAAATTATACAAAACAAAATAAGAAAAAAAATCATTACATGTCTAATTGAAAGAGAGAAATCTAAAGGTAAAGCATATTGGAAAGTTTAATGGATACCGAGCTGCAGCATAAAGTGATTTGCAGTGGCTTCTAGAATTCTTACTTGACGTTTTTGAATAAACATGGAAAGATCGCCCCCTTTGCAGTACTCCAATACAAGATGTATTTTTCCAGGTTCCTAAGTGTCATATAGATAATCATAAACAAATATTCCCACTAAAGAGGAACAGACTACTCAAGATGTCCCGTGGGTTA
This sequence comes from Panax notoginseng, assembly GCA_016801055.1. NCBI lineage: Eukaryota > Viridiplantae > Streptophyta > Magnoliopsida > Apiales > Araliaceae > Panax > Panax notoginseng. The sequence goes on along the minus strand of CM029014.1, from coordinate 5,200,635 downwards.
ATGCAAAAATCAAACAAGTAGATTAAAAAGTAAATAAACTGGGCGGATCACAGTATGGCACTTCACAAAGTATACTGTATTAAGATGATACATCAGAAACAGTCGCAAACCTATGAATATAATTATGTTTGTGGATAGATGCAATAGCCAATACTGTTTCACCAACATAAAATCTAGCCTCATATTCAGTCAATGTATCCTTTCTCATAAGTAGAGTCATCATATCTCCACCAGGCAAATACTCCATGATAAGGTATAGAAACTCATCATATTGGAAAGAACAATAGAGTTTGACGATGCAATTGTTGTCCACCTCAGCAAGCAGATTCCTTTCTGCTTTCACGTGCTCAACCTACAAGATGTAAAAGCTAATTACCAGCAAATAAAATGAACAGAGAGCCACAATAATATCATCTGAAGACCACGTAATCACGCACCTGGCCTCTACGAAGCATTTCCGATTTCTTGAGCTTTTTCATCGCGTACACATGACCTGTTGCCTTTTCCCTACAGATTTTAACCTGTGACACAAATAACCATACACTCTTAAGTTATTTCCAGAGTCTTTACAATTCAACATCTTTGGTGAAAAATAGATTTAACTAAATAAAATATTTAATATGAATCATCAAGTGATTATTAAATTCATATTTTAAGCTATTTAAGAATGTCACTCTAAGATATCAACATTTGAGATTATTCGTGCTTATTTAGGATGTGTCTCTCTCTACCATTTTGCTTAACAGCCCCGCCTTCCTTCCTCTCTCCTGCTCCCTTACTACAATTTTCTGTATTGGGGGGGGGGGGGGGAAAGTAAGCTTGACACAATATATACATATATATATATATATATATATATATATATATATATGTATTTATGTTATACGTACACACACACATATATATTCAGATTCCATTTGTTACTATCCAACCTAATACTTCAAATTCCTCATTAATCAACAGGTGGAGGAATAAAGTGCATTAAACATTTATTGCAATATATTTCAATTGCACAAGAGTAATCTAAAGAAGACATCAAATTTGATATAAATTTGAATCTATTAGGTACAAAATGTTTAAATTTTCACATATACTACATAGGTTACATCAGAATTGTATATATCTGATCCAGGTATATACCTGGAACAGGCACCGACCATCTACTAGATAATTCTGTTGATACCTTTTCTTTTCTTTTATCTTTTCTTCTTATTTTTGGTAAGTGTAATTATGTTGATACCTAAGATTGGATCATTAAACAAAAAGGACCACTATTTGCTACAAAGAGCAAACAGCTATAATGATACATGAACTTGGTGAAGATGAAACAACTAGCAACATTAAGCAGCAAAGAAAAACAAAAGATAAACAAGAATTTAAATTAGCACTAATATAGATCAACTGCTAAAAATTGCAAAGATAAAAGTTATTTACAGGAAAAAGGAAAATATGTTCACTTGTGCACACTTACTATCATAGATATCATAGATTATGTTTACCTCTCCAAAAGCACCCTTCCCAATCATTCTCAGTAACTCAAAATCATCAGCACCCATTTTGTGCCTTTGAAGGCGCATGTATTCAGTTTCCTTCTTCTCTAAGAACTTTAATAGGCTGTTTTGGTCTTCCTCCGAGACATCAGCATCAGCCAGCTTCTTCTCCAATAAATTTCGCCTGTGAAGAAAACATGGAAGGTAGAATCACATGATTTATACCCTGGAAGTTTTACAACTTCAACTTTAAAATTATTCCAGAACGAAATATAATGGCCAAGTAACTTTTATAAATAATAATAAAATAAAAAATGGATTGACCTAGTAAGGATTAACTAGATCTCTCCGACAGACATTTTCCATACACTGCTTAAATAATGAACTAGTATAACTGAATAAGTACTTTATTAATTCAGTCAAATATTATTTAGCAATCTCTAATAAATTCATGTGTTAAACAGTAAGTGGTTAAAGAGTAAAATTATCTACAAATTGAACTGATGAATCAACTTCATCACAAAAAGACAATATTAACATGCCCAAAATTTTGCAAAAATATGTTTCTAATGTATCAATATTAAATACTTGGGATAAATAGTGTATAAAGAAGGAGATGTTGATGAATATATATATTTCCAAAGTACTATTCACACACTACTATTTCCAAAGTACTATTCACAGAGTATTTGTGACGCCCCCAAAATTAGGTATACATCACCCATCTTGAGTCGTCAGATACATAGTACAGAATACAAATACAACTGATTAATACATCTGTCGTGTACAATACGACAAAACATAAACTGTGAGTTTGAATACAAATATTATCTTCTAGAGAGTATTCATACTCAAAAGGAGTCCTCATTACATTTATTAACACACCATTACATAGAATAGTGAGGACTACTAACTAATACTATCATTCGGACCATCACTCCGTACCCCGACTTGTCCCAGCTACGTTCTCATTTCCTGAAGAGAACAGTGAAAGAAAGGGTGAGCTCAACTAGCCCAGTAAGAAATATTATGACTAAGATAATGCAGAATAAATTATCATTAGCCTTCAACAATGTTAAACTGATAAAATATAATAGACATCAAGTTTAACTGTAGCGGAACAAGCAATCCATTAAAAGAGTCAAGTAGAAAATAAACTCTACTATCTTTTATGATTTAAAAAGTTTTTCAACACTGTAATCGCTGAGACTCAGCTTAATAAAATAATCCACATCATCGAATCACCCCTGCACTACGGCCAAGGATATTCGTGTATTCATTAATGGTCATGATCATGCCAACAACTGTCCATCAATGCACTACGGGCCAATGAGGACTTTTACCACATCATTTGTAACATTACGGTCATGATTATACCGAATAATCCCTGGTCATAATCATACCAAGTCCATCTATGCACTACATGCCACAGATGACTTTCAACATTTTATAAACATGAGGATGATGACAATGATATAAGAATTCAATAAAACAAGTTCAAGAATTAATTTATCCAGGAATTAACAACGTCCAAATTGTCAACATGATACTGCATTGTGGAGTAAAATTCAAGAATGCTTAGAAGAATATTTTCTTGAAAAGATACTGGATGAAACGCAACTATCAAGGATATTCCACAAATTTCATGGAGTATAGAAGTCAAAACTTAACCAACTGAGTACAATAAAGAATGGAATAACAAAAGAAATCACCATGCATGCGATAGACCGCACAGACAGGTTATTCCAATAGAATAATAAATAATGGAACCAGGTCCGGCGTAAACGCACAGACAGGATATTCCGACAGAATAATAAATAATGGAACCAGGTCCGGTGTAAAACACACAGACAGGATGTTCCAACAGAATAATAATAAAAACGGAACCAGGTCCGGTGTAAAACACACAGACAGGATGTTCCAACAGAATAATAAACGGAACCAGGTCGGTGTAAAACACACAGACAGGATGTTCCAACAGAATAATAGAAGAATGTCACCAAGTATAGGGTAGACCGCGTATACTGGTTATTCCAACAGAATAATAACGAATGGAATAACAGAAGTTCTCTTCATGAATATAAAAGAAATAATATTCCCTACCTTAAAAGAACTGGATATTGGAAAAGTGATGTAGCAGAATACTTTTATTCTCTCTCTCTTATTCTCTCTATACTTTCTCTCTCTATAGCTTGAATGAATTCGTGAAAAATAATGAAGCCCTAGGCCTCTATTTATAGAAAAACTGAGGGTGGCTCTTGGTCTTAACGAAGGGTCAAATGACTCTTGGTCTTAACGAAGGGTCAAATGACTCTTGGTAATATTGAAGGGACAACTACTATTGACGAAAGTAATTACTATTGACCAAGGTAAATACTATTGACGAAGGTAATACTATTGACCAAGGTAAATACTATTGACGAAGGTAATTACTATTGACCAAGGTAAATACTATTGACGAAGGTAATTACTATTGACGAAGAGACTCTTAGATGATGACATATGGCCCCCATAAAATAACCAAACTTACCACAACGTCTCAATTATTGATTTAATAATATAACATATTATACAGATGATACTATGACAATAATTTAAGAGATATGATGCAGCAATTACTGTAGCAATAATTGAGTATAGCTGAGTGACTTCTCACGTAAGCATCAATAATCAATACCGTGTGCTACTATGCAACCACGCGTATTACTGTACTTTTACTACCGAGTAGTTCAACAGTTTTAACGATTTTAACGGTAACACCTCAGCTGTTATTTTATAGAAAGATAATTCTGTCGTTTTCTCAATCCGACAATAATTCCGTTGTGGGGTCCACCAATGATTGTGCCGTCGTACGAATATTCCCCGACAAAAAGAATATTCCCCGACCAAACGAATATTTTATAACAGCTTGCTTACTTTGCAAAATTTATAAATATTACCCTCAACTATAACATTATATCAAATTAACTCCATAATATTCAAAAATGATATTTATAGAAAATTCATCTTTATTTATAAAAATTGGGGTCTTACAACCTCCCCTTCTTATGAAATTTCGCCCTCGAAATTAGGGTACGTACCTGGTATGTCGAAGAAGTAAGGATACCTTGATTTCATTTCTGATTCTAACTCCCAAGTCATTTCCTCAACATCGTGGTTTCTCCACAAAACTTTGACTTGAGGTATAACCTTGGAGCGTAGAATATGTTCCTTCTTATCCAAGATTTGAACAGGAACTTCTTCATACGTCAAATCCTCCGCTATTTCGTCCGGTTCTAACTCAATAATGTGGTTCGGGTCTTCCACATATTTGCATAACATGGATATGTGGAAAACGTTATGAACACGAGACATACTTGGCGGTAAAGCGAGTCTATAAGCCACAGTTCCTACTCGATCGAGGATTAAAAATGGACCGATGAATCGAGGATTTAGCTTTCCTCTCTTTCCAAATCTCGTAACTCCTTTCCATGGAGCAACACGTAAGAACACATGATCTCCTACATCAAATTCCACGTCCTTTCGATGAAGATCAGCATAACTCTTTTGTCGATCTTGTGAGGTTTTTATACGTTGTCGGATCGTTTGAATCTTTTCTGTAGTCATACGTACCAACTCCGGTCCCAACAACGTTGCTTCGCCCACCTCATCCCAGCATACTGGAGAACGACATTTTCTTCCATACAATGCTTCGAATGGAGCCATGCCAATACTTGCTTGATAACTGTTGTTGTAGGAAAACTCCACCAATGGTAAGAACTTGTCCCAACTTCCCTTGAAGTCAAAGACACAGAGTCTTAATAGATCTTCAAGAGTTTGAATAGTCCTCTCTGATTGTCCGTCCGTCTGAGGATGATATGCTGAACTAAATCGTAAATCCGTGCCCATAGCTTTTTGTAAACTAACCCAAAATCGTGAAGTGAATCTTGGGTCTCGATCAGAAACTATGGATACTGGCATACCATGCAGTCTTACAATCTCGTTTATGTACATACGAGCAAGACGTTCAAGTGTATAAGTTTCTCGTATCGGTAAGAAATGAGCAGACTTGGTCAATCTATCAACAATGACCCAAATCGCATCAATACCTTGAGAAACCCTAGGAAGACCGGTAACGAAATCCATGGTAATGTGCTCCCACTTCCATTCTGGAATTTCAAGTGGTTGCAATGGACCTTTTGGTACTTGATGCTCCGCTTTGACTCGTTGACAAGTTAGACACCTTGAGATAAACAACGCTATCTCTCTCTTCATATTGCTCCACCAAAATGTATGACGAAGATCATGATACATTTTGGTACTTCCAGGATGGATTGCAAACGGTGTGTTGTGCGCCTCCATCATGATTTCATACTTTAAATCAGGGTTGTTAGGAACACAAAGTCTGGAGTTGACTCGAAGTATTCCTTCTTCATCGATTCTTGCTTCCGGCATAACACCTTCTTGCACTTTCTTCCTCATACGCATCAGCTCCAGGTCTGTAGCTTGAGCAGCTTTAACTTTATCGATTAAAGTCGGTTCTACTCGTATATTCGCCATCATCACATGGGTCCCTGGAGTCTTTAACTCTATCTCCATCCTTTGCAAGTCACACAAAATGGGCCTTTGTGTTGACAATATTGCACTCGTACTTGCATATGATCTTCTACTCAATGCGTCAGCTACCACGTTCGCTTTTCCAGGATGGTATTGAATGGTATGATCATAATCTTTCAACAGTTCAAGCCAACGTCGTTGTCGCATGTTGAGTTCCTTTTGAGTGAAGAAATATTTGAGGCTTTTATGATCCGTAAAGATCTCCACTTTCTCCCCATACAAGTAATGCCTCCAAATTTTAAGTGCAAAGACAACAGCTGCCAACTCTAGATCATGAGTAGGATAATTCCTCTCATATTCCTTGAGTTGTCTTGATGCATAGGCTATGACTTTTCCATGTTGCATGAGAACGCATCCCAACCCTTTGCTCGAAGCATCACTGTAGATGACAAATCCCTCCGAGCCAGATGGTATTGTTAGAACAGGTGCTGAAATGAGTCTCCTCTTGAGTTCTTGAAAACTCTGCTCACATTCTTCGCTCCAACCAAACTTTGTATCTTTCCGAGTCAGCTGAGTTAATGGAGTAGCGATTCGAGAAAATCCTTCCACGAATCTCCGATAATAACCAGCTAAACCAAGAAAGCTACGTACTTCGGTCACTGATTTAGGTTGCTCCCAGCTTTGAATAGCTTCAATCTTTGCCGGGTCAACAACCGATATTCCACGACTTGATACTACGTGCCCAAGGAATGCTACCTCTTCCAGCCAGAACTCGCATTTCTTCAACTTGGCATAAAGCTTGTATTCACGAAGCTTTTGGAGTACCAGCCTCAAGTGTTGCTCATGATCTTCACGGCTTTTGGAATAAATAAGGATGTCATCAATAAAGACGACCACAAAGTGATCCAAATATTCCTTGAATACCCGGTTCATCATATCCATGAAGGCAGCAGGAGCATTAGTCAATCCAAAAGACATGACTAAGAATTCATAATGCCCGTACCGAGTTCTAAAAGCCGTCTTTGGAATATCCTCAGTTCTAACCTTCAGCTGATGATATCCAGAACGAAGATCGATCTTTGAAAAGAATTGTGCTCCTTGCAACTGGTCAAACAGGTCATCAATACGTGGCAATGGGTACCTATTTTTGATGGTGACATGATTCAACTCCCGATAATCAATACAAAGTCGCATACTCCCATCTTTCTTCTTCACGAACAGAACAGGAGCACCCCAAGGAGAAGTACTAGGACGAATAAAACCAATGTCTAACAATTCCTGCAGTTGGTCTTTAACTCCTGAAGTTCAATAGGAGCCATTCGATATGGGGCTTTGGAAATGGGTTTTGTACCGGGTTCAAGGTCGATACAAAATTCAATTTCACGCTCTGGGGGTAGGCCAGGAAGTTCTTCGGGAATACGTCAGGAATTTATTAACAATAGAAATATCATTCAAAACTGACGTATTTTTGTTTAGATCTGTGACATGAGCTAAGAAAGCTTGACATCCGTTTTTCAATAAACGAATAGCTTTATGGCTTGAGATGACAGCGATTGATTTTAATGGTTTGGTTGCTTGAATTCGCATAATAGGTCGATTAGGAATATGAAAGCTAACAACCTTACGAAAACAATCAATTTTTGCATAATGAGTAGTTAACCAATCAATCCCTAGAATCACGTCAAATGCAAGTATTTTTAATGAAATCAGATCGATAGGTAATGTGTGGGTACCAACTTGAACCAAACAAGACTTATAAACAGTGGATGTAATGAAGGTTTCTCCCAATGGAGTTTCCACAGATAAGTCAAAGTCTAATTTCTCCGGAATCAAATTTAATCGATGAGCGCAAGTAGGAGAAATAAAAGAATGGGTTGAACCGGTATCAAATAAAGTATAAACTTCTTTAGAGTTTATGATAAGCTTACCCGTGATGACCTCATTCGGGTTCCTTGCTCTCTGGGAGTTCACAACAAACGCTCTCCCTTGCACAACCGGTTTTGACTTTTCTGGGACGGCTTTTGGTGCCTCCATCCTAGCTGAATTTGTCTTCGGTAAACGACAAAATCGGGCTAAATGACCTTCTCTTCCACAATTATAACATGCTTTGGACGGCATCGCGCAGTTTGGACTGATGTGCCCCTCCCCTCCGCATTTGAAACATATGATAGGTGGTCGTTCTCCTTCCTTAACGACAGGTGCTGGTGCTGACGTCTTTCCATCATTGTTGAATCTCCTCTTCTTGAAATGTCCATTCTTATTGTTTTGGCCCTGATTACCACCGAAGTGGTTACCATTTCTGGCCTGTTGATTCCCTCCACGCTTGTTGTCACCGCTTCGATGACTGCTCTCACTGGTATTATCATTTTGCCGGCTGCTCTCTTTTGGTTGCGTTGTCTCGTTATCGCGCTCCACCAACTGAGCCCTATTTACAACATCTGAATACAAACACAGTTTATGAGAAACAAGATGTTGACGTATCTCCGGCTTCAAACCTCTTAAAAACATCCGCGTCATTCTTTCTTCATTATCCACCAGGTGGGACGCAAACCGGGATAACTCCGCAAATTTTGCCTCGTACTGCGACACGGTCATATTATTCTGCTCCAATTTGATGAACTCCACCTCCTTCATGTGACGAATACTCTCGGGAAAGTATTTGTCGTTAAACAGCTCTTGGAACTTCTCCCAAGACATCTTCAGTGCGGCAGGTTGAGTACGCTTTATCGATTCCCACCAGTAATCTGCCTCTCCTCGCAACATAAAGGCGGCAAAGGGAACCTTTTGCTCCTCGGAGCAACCCAAGACATCAAATATCTTGGTGATCTGCTTTATCCATGTTTCAGCTACAAGTGGTTTGGGTTCTCCCTTAAACTCCGGTGGTCCCAGCTCCTTAAACTGTTTAGCGGTGACCGCCAGAGAGTTTCCAGTATTTCCACCTACGTTGTGGACAGGAGCCGCTTTCACCTGTTGTTGCATGAATTGCATAAAGCCTCTGAACATTTGATCATTCATCATTTGGTCAGTGTTGTTGTTTGCATGAGGATTGACACCTTCCTGATGCACATTATCCTGATTATTGATATGTGGTGAATCAACAGTCGTCTGTGCTCCATTGCTATTCTCAACATTCTCAGATGCCATTTTCAGATACTGCCACAAAATAAAAATTAATTGATATGTCATATATTATCCTTATATTATGACCGACCAATTAAATACCATGCAAATAAACTTAGGTATGTCATACTAGCGAAGGAATTCCCCGTCTCTCCCCTCCTAGTTCTATTCTCACATCTTAGCCAGGGATCATATCCCTAAGCTCTGATACCAACTGTGACGCCCCCAAAATTAGGTATACATCACCCATCTTGGGTCGTCAGATACATAGTACAGAATACAAATACAACTTATTAATACAACTGTCGTGTACAATACGACAAAACATAAACTGTGAGTTTGAATACAAATATTATCTTCTAGAGAGTATTCATACTCAAAAGGAGTCCTCATTACATTTATTAACACACCATTACATAGAATAGTGAGGACTACTAACTAATACTATCATTCGGACCATCACTCCGTACCCCGACTTGTCCCAGCTACGTTCTCATTTCCTGAAGAGAACAGTGAAAGAAAGGGTGAGCTCAACTAGCCCAGTAAGAAATATTATGACTAAGATAATGCAGAATAAATTATCATTAGCCTTCAACAATGTTAAACTGATAAAATATAATAGACATCAAGTTTAACTGTAGCGGAACAAGCAATCCATTAAAAGAGTCAAGTAGAAAATAAACTCTACTATCTTTTATGATTTAAAAAGTTTTTCAACACTGTGATCGCTGAGACTCAGCTTAATAAAATAATCCACATCATCGAATCACCCCTGCACTACGGCCAAGGATATTCGTGTATTCATTAATGGTCATGATCATGCCAACAACTGTCCATCAATGCACTACGGGCCAATGAGGACTTTTACCACATCATTTGTAACATTACGGTCATGATTATACCGAATAATCCCTGGTCATAATCATACCAAGTCCATCTATGCACTACAGGCCACAGATGACTTTCAACATTTTATAAACATGAGGATGATGACAATGATATAAGAATTCAATAAAACAAGTTCAAGAATTAATTTATCCAGGAATTAACAACGTCCAAATTGTCAACATGATACTGCATTGTGGAGTAAAATTCAAGAATGCTTAGAAGAATATTTTCTTGAAAAGATACTGGATGAAACGCAACTATCAAGGATATTCCACAAATTTCATGGAGTATAGAAGTCAAAACTTAACCAACTGAGTACAATAAAGAATGGAATAACAAAAGAAATCACCATGCATGCGATAGACCGCACAGACAGGTTATTCCAATAGAATAATAAATAATGGAACCAGGTCCGGCGTAAACGCACAGACAGGATATTCCGACAGAATAATAAATAATGGAACCAGGTCCGGTGTAAAACACACAGACAGGATATTCCAACAGAATAATAATAAAACGGAACCAGGTCCGGTGTAAAACACACAGACAGGATGTTCCAACAGAATAATAAACGGAACCAGGTCCGGTGTAAAACACACAGACAGGATGTTCCAACAGAATAATAGAAGAATGTCACCAAGTATAGGGTAGACCGCGTATACTGGTTATTCCAACAGAATAATAACAAATGGAATAACAGAAGTTCTCTTCATGAATATAAAAAGAAATAATATTCCTACCTTAAAAGAACTGGATATTGGAAAAGTGATGTAGCAGAATACTTTTATTCTCTCTCTCTTATTCTCTCTATACTTTCTCTCTCTATAGCTTGAATGAATTCGTGAAAAATAATGAAGCCTAGGCCTCTATTTATAGAAAAACTGAGGGTGGCTCTTGGTCTTAACGAAGGGTCAAATGACTCTTGGTCTTAACGAAGGGTCAAATGACTCTTGGTAATATTGAAGGGACAACTACTATTGACGAAAGTAATTACTATTGACCAAGGTAAATACTATTGACGAAGGTAATTACTATTGACAAGGTAAATACTATTGACGAAGGTAATTACTATTGACCAAGGTAAAATACTAATTGACGACGGTAATTACTATTGACGAGAGACTCTTAGATGATGACATATGGCCCCCCATAAAATAACCAAACTTACCACAACGTCTCAATTATTGATTTAATAATATAACATATTATACAGATGATACTATGACAATAATTTAAGAGATATGATGCAGCAATTACTGTAGCAATAATTGAGTATAGCTGAGTGACTTCTCACGTAAGCATCAATAATCAATACCGTGTGCTACTATGCAACCACGCGTATTACTGTACTTTTACTACCGAGTAGTTCAACAGTTTTAACGTTTTAACGGTAAACACCTCAGCCGTTATTTTTATAGAAAGATAATTCTGTCGTTTTCTCAATCCGACAATAATTCCGTTGTGGGGTCCACCAATGATTGTGCCGTCGTACGAATATTCCCGACAAAAAGAATATTCTCCGACCAAACGAATATTTTATAACAACTTGCTTACTTTGCAAAATTTATAAATATTACCCACAACTATAACATTATATCAAATTAACTCCATAATATTCAAAAATGATATTTATAGAAAATTCATCTTTATTTATAAAAATTGGGGTCTTAC